>JANIJG010001945.1:25811-37767 GCA_024611175.1 Megaceryle torquata | reverse complement strand
TCCCTCCCTCCCTCCTCTTTTTTTCTGTTTGGAGGGCATGTTTAATGATGTATTAAAAGATCTCATGCATCCTGACTGATTTTAATAATCAAGAAAGTTTTTGTTCTGTTATCAAATATATCCACTGCTATAACAAGGGCAGACCAAAAAAACCCTCACATCAGTGTATTCAAATATGATAACCTTTGCAAACTCCTTCTTCAATTACAGCACTTTAAGGCTTGCTAAGCCTTATTTTAACTCAGAAGGTAAATCAGATCACAGATTACTCTTTTGTCTCTAACGGCTCAGTATTGTTTCCTAATTATAATAAGATTGTATATGGGACAATGGTCACATCTGCATTCCTGTAACTAATTCAGACCTCAAATAAGTTGATACAAATCAAAGATAAAAGGTGATTTTTAGGATAAACATTAAGATATTTAAGAGGACTTTCTTTTCTGGGAAGTCAGTGACGAACTGCTATTTTTCCCATTTACGTTAAAGAAATGTCTGTCAAAACTATTATTGTGATTCATCTTGCTGAAAGAAAAGCTGTTGTCTCTTTTAAATGAAATTTTAAATTCAGCAATCAGAAAAAAACAGTCCTTTGAAGATTTAAAGGGGCTACTTCAAGAATACAGTGTCAAGCATGTGCAGACTTTTTGTATTGTCACGGATTGGGAATGATTTGTTGTAGGGTAAAAAAGTTCTTGTAGATTCTTTAAATGTTTAAAGGAAACAGATAAAATACAGATGTTTCTTCACCATAAAATCAGTGACCATGCCTGGGTCATTAGTAGGGTCTGAATTTTTTAAATATACACTCGTGTACAAATCTCTGCTGCTTTAATGAACTGTGTAAGTGAAAACAAATTGTGCAGCAGTAAGCTGTTCTGCCTGAATGATTTAAATTCAGCAAATTCATAAATATTTTAAAATTGGTACTTATAATGGAGGTATGTAGGAAATCTAGCTCATGTTAGTTCAGCAAACTCTGCCTGAAGAGCAGAGCTGATGCTAACCCCTTGCACTCAAACTTTACTCCAGCTGTCATTCCATCTGAGTTGTCTGCATTCATTTGAGGAATCCAGGTTCTGATTAAGGAGTACAATTACAAAGAGCAGATGTACCATATTTTGGTTCTGATAACCTACTGGGGGGACACAAGAATTTCAGATCTTGTTTAACTAAGTCTGCATTAATGATAAACTCTCTTATCCCTTCTCTGAATTGGCCCAAACAGCTGGGACCATGGAGGATTTCTTTATCAAATCTGCACATTTAGGCTGCCATCATAACATCTGAGAGGCTAATTTCTGGCTTGACGCTGGCCAAAGTGTGGTTAACCTCACAGAAATGTTACATTCCAGCAACAAGAATGCATGTTTACCCACTGTGGCCACTAATCAAATGCTAACATTTTACTTTGGAGAGCACAATATTATTCAAGCTGTCTTGCAATAGTCCTAATGTTTGTACCATTACAAACTGATGACAAACTGATTTGTTCATTACATCTTAAATGTAACTGTAATATTCTATCCCCAATTTAAATGCTATGTTTTGAGGATAAGCTAACCGAGGCTGTGTGTATAGGTAGGCAGCCAGGAAAACAAAACAAAACAAAACAAAAACCCACCAAAAAAAAAAGCACAAAAATCTGGCTCCATTCTGAACAAAAGCTGATATGCTTTTTAAAGCTCTGTATAAGGGGAAAATGCTTTTTCTGAATGACTGTGGTCTCTTGGAGCATCCAGAGAGGAGTCTCTGTCCAAGGCTCTCAGAGCTCATGTTGGAAGGCTGCAGAATGGGCCATCCTGGGAAATGCTCTGGGAAAAGGCAAAGCAGTTCCAGGAGGCATAAAAGGGACACTGATTCCATTCTCCTTCTTGGAGGTGGTCTGTGATTTCTTTCCTTCTAGTCAACTTTGAAAACACCAAACCATCCCTGGAGCTAACATGGGTGGGCAAAGTAAGAGAGCCTGAGCAGTAGAAATACCTGAGCAGAGAAGGGATCACAGGGGTAGAAAAAGTCCATGTTATATCTACCTTTTGCCTTCTTCTGTGCTGTTCTTATCTGATGAAAAAGCAACACGATGAAAAGACCTAGCAAAGCTAGAGGGATGCCTTACTGGAAGTCCCTGAGAAGCCTTCTTTACTAGTGTTTCCTGTAGCACACACTATCCATTTTGTATACATCATGTATTTCCTACTGTTGCGATGGGGAAATCAGTTTCTGTGGACTGGATATTAATCTTTTAATGGGTATGGTTTTATGTATATTAGCTAACTTTTGCAAGGCATTTCAAACATTTCATCTTTTCACCCAAGAAAAACTTCATTCAGCAATTCTCAGGCAGCTTTGAACTCTGTGCAGGAAAGCACCTGGAAATGTATGTTAAAATACAGTTAAAGCAGTAGAAAAAGCAAAGCACATCACACAGTCCAATACAGCCCAGTATTATACAGAATATTCCATTCAAGGACAGTAAATAGCCTTTTTGCTTGGGCTGTTAGACTCAGTTTAGATCAACCTATTTGTGATTTCACCTTTCACTAGTTACCATATGAAACTACTTCAGCTTACTGTGTACAAAGTCATATAGACCTGCCACTTATTTAATTATATCCATGTATTTATGTTTAAAAATGGATCTGGATAAAGTTGAAACCTAGCAGGTTCTGACTTCAAAAGCTTGTGTTCAGGGTTCCCATTCAAGCACACTCTTCTCTGTACTGCTTTTAACATCTGTGTGTGATTCCAGTCATCCTGCTCTCCCAGGTTGTCCTACACACTGGAGAGTTACCCTGCTTGGGCTCTTTGGGAACAATTTGTTTTTGCAAAGTGTCACTCATATCTGCGCCACTGAAGCCAACAGCCAAAATCCCACTGGATTCAGGCTTTCTCTCAATCATACAGAACACAGTGACTGTCTTTGAAAATGTATTCTCTTCTTCAACACATGAAAATTTCTCATCTTTTGGCTTTTTCTTTTATTCTTTACCTGAGAAAAAGGTTAAAAGTGTGGTCAGGTACCTCTCTACTAAACACTGAGTACATGTGCATAGTTTTTTACATTTGAACTTCTGTGCTGGGGCCACATTAAGAGACTAGCAACAACGTGCTGCTCAGATAAAATGTTCTGGAGCATCTGAATGCCAGCTGTTGGCAAACAGAGGCTGCAGGGGCTACTAGCCCCAGCACCTCTGAGTCATCCTGGCTCCCCTCTGCACAGCTAGCCCAGACCCTTTGGGGCTGGAGCCAAGGGACTCCTGGAGAAGCACTGCTATTGCCACCCATGAACCCATCTTATCCTCTCTGAGGTATGTGGCATGTGTTTTGTGACTTTCAGCCGTGCAAGGGTTTGCTATGTAGTTTATAGGCTCACTTGAAGGTTGGGATTACTTGAGCTATAATCTAGTTTTATGCTGTTTCTTCTACGTATCTTCCTTCTGGAACGTGCCGGTTTATCACCACATGCTTTTCCAGTGCTGCTACTTTATGTAAATAACACCCAAACACAACACATCTGAATGCTGGGACAGGGGGCAGGGTGTACAGCAGCCTTGGCACTGAGTGCCAGCGTGGACAACCATCCATCCAGATGACCCAGAATTTGGCAGCTGCTTTGCAGAATGCTGCTCTGTGCTGAAGCATCTGCTTTGGCTGTGCTAGCAGTGAAAGTTTTCACAGCTGCCAGACTGGGCTCCATTTACTCTGATTTTACATGCTTTTTAGGAGCTGGCCTAACTTGCAACAGCACATAACTTTAACATTAGACTTATAAAATGAGCCTTTGATGCTTTGGAGTTCCATGTGTGTGCTCTCTCCTCAAAAGGGAGAGATGAACAGGAAGTTCAGGCTGATGGGTGGTGTTACTGAGTAATACTAGTTGCTCTGTTCATTTCGTGATGTTTCCGAATGGAAGTAACAAAGTATTGACATTCACAACAGAACTGAAGCAAAGGGCATGTATATCACATGAAAAATGAAGGTAAGCTTTACCTTCCCAAAGGCAGAGACATCTGTACATATGTCAGTTTGTTCTGCTCAGAAAGGCAGAGACATCTGTACATATGTCAGTTTGTTCTGCTCAGAAAAATGTACTGTTACCAGACAGGACTTAAATTTCTGTAGGGCAGAAGTATCATGCTAAATGTATGAATATATTCTTTGTAAGTAATTTCAGAACTGTACAATTCTTGCAGCTAATGGTACAATCCTTTTCTTTTTTTCTGATAAAGTGAACACCAAAGATTCCATGACTAATCGTGTGGTTGCCATCTGTTAGCAATATCTCCATGTGAATTAATTAGCGAGGGCCTGAGAGTCCTCTGTTTACAGTCTTCCATGAAAGTAATACTGATTGGCACTGACAGAGTATTAAATCTCTTCCCCTTCTAATATGGCCCTTTTGACAAAAGATCAGCCCTGCCACCTGTCCCCTTGGCTGGCGATTACTTTTCTCAAATATTCCTCTTCTGAGATGAAACTTAATAAATACAAGAACACTTTTCCAGTGTAAATGTTTATGGATACTAAGAGCATTAAAATGGTCCTCACTGTTGGTGTCTCACTCTGAGACTACTATTCTCTTCAGGGCAAATGAAGCTAGAAAACAGACATTGATGTTCCTCCCAGCCTACTTTGAATGCATCTCCTACACTGAAACCTCTTATTGCTTTATCTGTAAGGCAAACCACAAAAGATTCTGTGCTGAAGCTGCTTTAAGCAGACACCTATAGTCTCCTGGTTTCTGGATGAGGCTGATTGCTCTGAATAGTTTCATATGTGAGCGCTTAAGGTCCTGAATCTGATGTGCTGCAAATATCCTGTGATACTGATTTACAGCCTACTACTCTGGCAAATGCTGCTGCAATATATTTCCAGAAAATGAAAAAAGGTCAAAACCACAAACAAAGCAGGTTCATTAACTTTCCTAACACCCTTCCCCCAAAATCCCCCTCAGCTGAAGTCTTTAGATGACTTTCAGCAAATATTTTTGGAAGTATTCCTTCACCTCTAATCAGATGGCAAAAGTGTTTGGTTTTTCTAATCATGGCTGTGAAACTGAACCTTTCTTTTTTCTTATCTTCCTTTTTTCATAAGGACCCTTTAGATTTGCCTCTCTCTTCATGACCACATGAAATTTGGCTACTGATGAAAAGACCAAATGGGCCCCACTGAAAACTTTCAGAACATGCAAAGTTCAGCTCAGGGGGCTGGCAGGTCTCTGGAGAAACTGCAGATTAACCGTTGCTCAACTCGTATCCAGAAATCATGTTAATTTCAGTACGTGCAGTTACCTACTATGTATAAAGGGCTGTCAGCAATCTCAGTAGCAGGAAGGGAACTCCATCCTTGGGTAGCATGGCAGTACGGTCACATAACTGACAATATGCAGCTCAGGGATTCTGAAAACTGCTTTTGCAGAAGTGGAGGTCACTGTCCTGAATGAAGTCTAGGAGGAGAGTAAGGTTGAGGAGAGCTGTTCACATGAAAAGTCTGCCTCTTGAGTGCTCTCTGCAGGAGGCACCTGGTTTGCAGTCCCAGCTGAGTTGCTGCTTAATAGCTCATCTGGGTGCCAAAAAGCTATTTCATGACACTCTTGGGTTAAGCATTGCAAAAGCAGTGGGACATTTTTGCTAAACAGAACCTTTAGTCTTTAAATCATTGCTTTCTAGATGAAAACCTAAGAAAACTGAGAGCAATCTCAAAATTCTTAAACTTTACTGTTGTCAGACACAGGTTCGTCCTGAATTTCAATGGCTGGCTCCAGAGTTTCCTGATGTATATGTCACCAAATAGTTGTCCATTGTCCTTTTGTATGAATAGTAATCTGCCATGTCCACTGGGCATCATAGATGAGCTCATGTTCCATCAAGCACACCTCCAAAAACTACTTTTAAGCTCAGCTAATGAATCTTGTGTTACTTCTAATATTAGTACTTGGGACATTTGAAAACATTCACTAAATGGAACTTGCCCAATCTGCAGCTGGAAAAAAACAAGACATATTAGTCTTCTGGAAAAGTAATAAAACCTTGGACACATTTCAGCTATATTTCTGTGCATGATAGATCAACTGTTCTGTGCTCAATTAAGAATTCTAGAAATGCTCATGAAGTCATTCATGATAAGAGGAGCATAAACTACTTATTTTGCTAAACAACTGTCTGCATACAGGCCAGCTCAGTGACCTGTGATTTATTGAATGTATGTGTCCAAGACACTTTCTAGTAGTAAATCTTTTCCAATTTTTCTTTATAATTTTTTTTCTCATTCTTTCTGAATGCTCAGACTAAAAGATTCAGTGCAACTAATGATGAGGACAGAGAGAAGGTATGTGGTATCTTTTCATCCTGTGGGAGACAAAAAGAATGCACACACAGCATTGGATCATTTCATAAATTAACTAGACAGAAATGACTTCCCCAGGATGACCCATAGCAGGAAGGTGCTGAACTAATATTTTCAGGTTAGACCTCTTCTTACCAACATTTTGTCTATTGTATTCTTATCTTCCTTTTTTTTTCACACTGAAGCTGTAGTCATAGAAGAGCAACTGCACAATTTCATATTGATTTGTGAGTTAAAAAGTTGTAATTAGTCAGATAAAATATGTTATCAATTTAGCTTTATTTCCCAGCTGTACTCACCTGTCATTTTTAATTAATATTTTCAGGATCCTGGTGATGATGTCATCCCTTTAAATTTCCCAAAAGCTCCCTAGTGTTCATTCCAAATGATTAATGAAGGTATGAAAACTATGAGTGCTTCCAAATCAAATATGTGCATAAAGGTAAGCAGTGCACAGGAAAAGATGATTAAAATAAAGAATTGCGTGTTTCCGTGAAATTCACCAGTCCATTGATACTGCAGCAGTTCAGATATCAGTGGAACTTTTGTGAAAGCACTGAATGCTTTTCCTATGTGGAAAAAATATCTAGACAAACTTGACTGTTAGACCTATTTGAATTATATTTTATGGCTGTAGGTTTCACATACTTGTGATATTATAAAGGACAAAAATGGGCTCTGTGCAAAAATGATAATTTTTGGCAAATCTACACATCAATTGTCTTGAAAAGTGTGGGTCTTGAGACATTTAATTTTGCATGTGGTTTTTTAATGAAAAAAATTTAATAAATTGACATTCTGAATTGTTGGCTTATGTTAGGAAGCTAAAAGGTAAGCTGTTGCAATTGCTGTGTATTAATAAGCACTCAGGAGTCATATTTGTCAGGAGAGAAAGTGCAGTACTTTGTATTAACTGAATGAGCACTGTGTTTAGCTGGGCTTTGCCAAGGCCTCTGGAAATGTCTAATTCACGTGGAAGCAGGCTCAGATGCTTAACAACTAAAGTAGCATGGTGTTCAATATTCTAACACAGCATTGTCTTAAAACAATCAGTCCCAGGTTAAACTTTCTCTCTATCCATTCAAAAATGGAGCAAAATTGTTTAAGTCACAATAAGGAAGGAAATTATTATTTGTTTAGCACAAGGTAAAACATTAGCTTGCTTCACAATTTCAAACAGAGCATACAATTATTCTGTATGAAAAGTATACTTTCACAGTAAGTGTTAATATGTTATCATATATCTTAATGTTTATTAACAAGGTCAGCAAAGGCAGAGTTCAGGAAAATCCCCGAGTGCTGAAAGTATAATTTTTTAGAACCGGAGGGTCTAAGTCCAAAGAACCAGAAGGCCCTGTTCAGCTGCTATGTAGTAGTAAAGCAAATTCAGTTCTATATGTGTCTGGGGAGGGATTAATCAGAACATACTGATGCCTATATTGTGGATAACTGCATCCAAGCCAGATTGTCTTCAGTCAGTGGAAAGAAAATAAGTTTTTCACTGCATGATTCATTTCCTAAATTGGGTGCTAAAAGAAGTAAATGATAATATAAAAAACCCCAGTGAAATCAGGTAAATACAGTAGATAATTTATCATCCTAAAGTACTGAATGCCTAATAATGTCTACTTCTCTACAATAGCCTTCAAGTGTCTCAAGACATTAATTATTTTGGTAAAAATGTCAGTTGTCTCTTGAATTTTGTTCAAGTCTAAACTGGCCTGATTTGACCAGTCAAGTAATTGTCTCCCCAGTCAGCCCAAATAGCATTCTGGTAACAGATTTTTTTCTACTAAAATCTCTTGAGAATATTTATCTTGTAGGTGCTTCCAGAGAATTATGCAGCAAAATAATCTAGGCCTTCACAAAAATATTATTGCGGTCACTTTCTCTTAAGGTGGTTATGATGATGGTACATGGTGTTTGTGTATGAAGGCTGTCATGAGAGTGCTTGCCCAGAATGGGGAACACATAACTTCTATGATTTCCTCAGTTAGAGGTTCAAACTCACATCTTTTCACTTCTAAGTTTGCCTAACCATAAAGGCATGGGAAAATGAGAGGCATATAGTTTCCTTAATGACATTGGGTTGTTGTTTTTGTTGGTGGTTTTTTGTTGTTTTTTTTTTTTCCCCAAAACAAAGGAATTAGAGTTGATGATCCAGAGATGTGAAAGGAGACAGAACATGTCTGTGTAGCCTATTGCTCAGGTTATATAGACAGCAGGATGAAGACCTAGTTTCCAGTCCCTATTCAAAGAATTGTTTATGATTTTTATGATCACTGATTAAAATGTGCAAATAGGCATTAGAGCAGAGACCTCCCCATCTGGGTGAATTTCCTAACCATAAGCTGCTTCATGTGGGAGTACATTTGAGTGTTTCATAAACACCACTTTAAGAGTCAATAGCAAAACAGAGGCTCAGGCTCTTTATTTTAAATGCAGCAACCACCTGTTTATTGAGGCTGAAAGAAGGTGAGCCAAAGATGTATTTTTTGTGCTTTGTTTAGGAATCATGTTTGCTGGGTTAGCCTTAGCTAATGGCCAGGCACGCATCTAGTTGCTCTTTCACTCCCACCTCAGTGGGGCAGGGTGAGAAAATACGATAAGAAACCTGGCAGGTCAAGATCAGGAGCTCCAGCATTTGGAGCACCTTCTATCCCTCTCCTCCTATTCTCCCCTCGGGGCTCGCAGGTCTGCTTCTCCTCACACTGTTCCCCTCGTCCCTCGCTGCTGCTGCTGGGCAGCGTTTTGTCCTTTCTGACACAGGCTTTCCCTGTGGCTGCAGGGCTGAGCTGTGCACGGCTCGGGGGCCATGGAGCCGTCTGCGTCAGGCACGGGGCAGCCCCGGCCTCTCCTCACAGAGCAGGCCCCACGGCCCTGCCGGCAGTGCTGAAGCACCCGCACCCCTTAAGGCATGGAACAGCTTTTATATTTTAGACTTTTATGTATCCAGACATGACAGGATCGTCTTCTATAAATGATTCTCTTCAGTTTACAGACACTTGTGAAAAGAACGAGTCCACCACTTTGTTAAAAATTTCTATGAAAATGACAATAGCTCTTCTGAAAGGCACGTCAAATTTAAAAACCATTAAGACAGAAGATTTTTTGGAATTCCCTTCATGTAAATATGAAGTGATGTTGCTGCTTTCATTGGAGCTTCTGTTAACCAGAGCTGGAAGCCTGTCCAACTGAAATACAAGGTTGCTGGCTTGTTTAATACAGCAGTAAATGACTGTAAATTGTGACCCGCTGGACCAAACTAGGTAATGCTCCTGTTACTAGGTAATGCTCCTGTTGCCCTGTTCAGTATCTTTCTTTTCTACCAGATAAATAAGTGATAAATAATTGGATAGCAACACAATTTTTCTCAACTTTTTAATCAGCAAACATTAGGGTGGCAGACCTGGCAACCCACCTCTTCATCTTCTACCAAATATGACTCGTACCAGTTGCAGTGCCAGCAAATGCCCCAGCATACAGAGTGCCATTGAGGTCCTGGCCAAACAAACGTCTTATGGGATTTTTGTATTATTATTGAACAAGGGTGAAGAATATGATCCTTAGAAAAGAGGTCAAGAAGTTGAGATGGGGAGAATTTTATTTTATTTTAATCCTGAGGTCCTAGCACGGTGTTTGTCGGAGAATGATTACCTGAGTGGAGACCTGAAGGTTGATTTCCATTTCCACTCTCCCCATCACACATGTGTGACTTTTGGCAACTCAGCATGTAAAGAAATCCAAACATTAACCTGAGGGTAGAAACCAGACTGTGTATGCCACCGCTCATCCATCTACATTACAGACCACAAAGCCCAGCTGCATGGGTAGGTATTAGATCAAATGTGTCACTGTATTAGAAAATATTGTCAACGCTAATAAGTAGCTTCCGGTTGCCTTCCTTGTCTGATCTGTGCAAGCAGACAGAAGTCATATGCAGGTTTAATTGAGGGCAGGTTTGACCAATTATTCCTAAGCAGTGTATGCTTCACAGTGCATAGGTAACACAGTCTCTCACAAACACCTTTATGTCTGGGCACCTGCCTCCTAACATGACCTAATTTAATCCTATATAAATGTCTGTGTAAACTGTGTAAAATAAGAAGGTATAAGTTGCAAACATTATTCATTCAAAGATCACAGGAGAGCACTGGGAAACTTTAAAAGCATTTTTAAGTGTAATAGAGATGCATCCTCACCGTGCAATTCTCCTGATACATGTGACTTTTTGCAGACACACAGAAGGGCAGCATTTCCTCCTGTTATATCAGAGTCAGAGAGTCAGAAAGCTAATGGAGATGCTAGGTAAATTATTTTGTAAAAAGCAAATGGACACAACTGAGCATGCACCAGAGCAATAAATACAGAAACAGTCACTGAAATGGATTTCAGTGGGCTGTGTGTTCATTCCCCTCTGTGTTTTGTATTTGCTGAGCTGAAAAGTCTAGTAGTAAGTTTTCTTGTTATGATGCAGCAAACTGCAGAACTATAGCACAAAGCAAATGTTGGCTCTGTGGCTGGGACTGTATGTTTCTAAGCTGATAATTCAACAGAAAAAGAACAATCAAAACTAGCTGGAGCTCATATACTGGGTGGTACAGTGTGGCTAAGCAAAGATATTGGAACCTGTGAGATCAGGACCAGGCTCCGAGAGGAAGGAAAAATCAAGTTAAAGGAAAAAGGCATATGCCTCTCATCTGCCTTAGATGGGAAGAATTTAGGGGACCTGTACCCCAGACATCTTAACCGAATTTGTTTTCCTGATAATTGGTGGACAATATCTTCATCTGGAGGGGATAAGTCAGGGACTTCTACTGCATTTCTTACTTAACAGTAGCTACACAGGCACTCATCTTCAGTGCCAGCCCATAGTGGATGAATACTTTCTAACAAAAAATCTGTTGGAGGAAAACAACGTAATAAGAAGGTAAATTTCCTGACTAAACTATTCATTGTGAATTATTCACACAGTTTTACTAACAGTCATCTGGAAAAACTTAACAAATGAAAGAGGATGACTGAAATATAAAAATAAAAAATAAATAAATAAATAAAATAAAGCAAACCAAGAGACATGTAGGGTTACTGGTTTGTTGCAGAGGATGGGATTGATTGAGCAATACAGTGAAAAATAAGCATAAAAGTATAATAAGATAAACAAAGAAGGGGTGGCACTTTTGGCTATATGGTATATTTCTGCTCCAGAACATCTTATGGCTGCACAGGTAGGAGTTCATTTGGGAAAGTTTTGCCAATTGTTACTATTTTACACACACTATGTGAAACTGAAAGAGTGGCTTCTGCTTTTCCTTGAAATTGCCTGCTTTAATTTAGAAGTCAATAAACACCATGCATGCTCACAGCATCCCAACAAAGAGCTATTGGAAATTTGCACACTTGAATTTCCTCCCACTGGGAAACTGAGGCTTGGCTTTCAAAATTCATATTTTTCTGTTCTTGCTAGTTCCATTTTATTAAAACAAAAGATGTGATTTCCCCCCCCCCCTCACATTAGTCACTGCAAGATAGTTTTGTTAGGAAAAGCTAAAGTTAAAAAAAAGGATGGATTCCATTAAACAGGTAAGGGTACCTTAGTGATAGAGGTGTC
>JANIJG010001945.1:0-25801 GCA_024611175.1 Megaceryle torquata | reverse complement strand
GGAGTTAAAACTTGTCCCCCTCCGATCTTTTCCTTTCTTTCCTAGTTCCATTTTATTAAAACAAAAAAGGGGATTCCCCCCCCCCCCCCCCAAATTGGTCACTGAAAGCTGCTTTTGTTAAGAAAAGCTAATGTTAAAAAAAAGGTTGTATTCCATTACAAAGGCAAGTGTAGCTTTGTGATAGGAGCTGAAAATGTGTTAATTAAAATGTTGCTTTTACTTTATCATGAATGTCACATTAGCCTTATCTCCAGATTATGCAGACTCTACATGGTTTCATTTGGGCATTTGGCCATCTTTTGTTTTTAATTTTATTATTTCCACTTAAATATTTACGACTTAAGTCCAAGCCCATGAAACTCCATGGTAACACTCCTGTGGAGTCTCACAGACTTTCCAGTCTTGGAGCAGAGACTTGTTCTGGAAAACAAAACAAAAAAAATCCATCCCCAAAGACAAAAATGAGCATGTGGGTTTGAATGATTGTTATCTTTCAGAGATCTACATACAATGCTATAAATAGGAGTCTCTTAGCTGCCAGTTTTATAAATACATGTCACCGAGGTTATGTGGCATTTTACCCCCTCTGTCATCTTTAATGGCAATAAAGTGCCTGCAGGCCAGAAAATGCCCTCTGACACCTGTGTAAGCTCTGGAGTCTAATGGATTGAAATCTAGTAAACAATTCCTTCTAGCACTTTGCATATAACCCATTTTACTCATTCTGCAGGGCTGAGAGGAACTGGGAGCTGTAAGAATGTCTTGGTTACTACAGTTTGCAAGTGCAACCCAAGAAGCATGTAAATGAGTAAGTTTGATTCACTTTGAGCTCCTTCCAGAGTCTTTCATGTCATTTAGGCAATATTTATCTCTAGAATAATTCTACTAACAGACACACATGCTAATAGCATCAACATCTTCACAAAATAGAATTGTAGACTTGGGTATTCTAGCATTGTTTTGCGTTTTGCATTTTGCATCTTTGAGATTTTCTTCAAGGGGGAGGATGGTATTTCTTTGAAATATAGAAAGAAACAAATGACAAAAAAAGTAGCCACTATCCCAGACAATAGCAATAGTTTCAGTGTAGTATATTTTCAAAGAAGGTAGGTATCAAACTTAGCTGTTAAGCTACAAAACATGAGTACTATTTTTTCCTTTTAAATATAACTAGGTTGGAAAGATTTGGGAAAAAAAAAGGAAAAAAAGTTATTGGATGATTCAATGTAGCATTTATATTCCCGTTAAGTGACAGATAACTAACACTTTGAGCATATGAATACATTTTGTACTCAAGGAAATTGTGTTTTATTTAGTTTTACTTCACCGATTGTTGTATGAATATGCAACACACGATAGTTCTGATAAAAGACTGAAATCTTTCCTCTCCTTAGTCAGCAATCATGTGTCAAAAATCACAAAGGTAATTTTCCATTAAAAAAAAATCCTGCTCATTGACTCCAGTTGTAACTCAAACAAGAAATCAATACAGACATTAAATTCTTAGATGTGTCAAATTAACCATGCCTGTGTTAAACTGTGCCTATCTCTAGTGGAAGGAGGCAGAGCTCAGCAGTAGGCTCAGCAGCAAGATTTTGTCATGGTCTTGCAGCACCTTCAGGTGCCTCAAAAATAGTCACAAGGGCCATGATAGATTGTGGGGAATTCTGGGGTGCTTCAGGCCACCAAAGCTATACTAGGTGTAGTATATCCTTGCTTGGGCAAGGATAGCAGGAGAAATATGGAAACATTTGTCCATGTCCAATTTAAATCAGATAGCAGAGACTATCTTTCTGTCTGGTATTTTACAATAAGTTCAGTGTTCTTGCAGTTACATCTGGAGCTCTTTGATTAGTACCAGCATACAAGTGATCAGTATAAAAATAATACAAATATTGGAAATGCGGTACTTATGTGATGTTTAATCAGGTGCAATGACAGAAGATGGAAGGAATTTCATACAATTACTCAGTAGATGCAAACATGCACCCTGATAAAAGAAATGTATAGTTGGAGGCAATTTTGCTGGAAAACCTCAAAGTAGATGAATTGGTTGATTAGTGTTTTGTCAGCCATTTTTAAGAAGACCTGTTCTGGAGAAATATGAATGAATGTAAGTAGGTGGAGGAGAATCTGGGATGGTTCTGCTCAGACCATCCAAAAATAATAAAAGACTAGGAGGGATCAGAAGAATCAATAAATTACTTTTCTTCTTTTCTGTTTGGCCTCCTTTGTTCGTGGCTGCTACCTTCTCAGCTACTCTCTTGGTAACAGTAATTGGAGCCAGGGGATTGTTTGGTTCAATGCCGAAAACAGGTTTTAGCAGCTATAAATACTGATTAGTAGCTGACCCGTTAAAAATCTAAGAGCCATGTTAGATTCTTTTGTTTTTGTAAAAGAAATGTTTTCTTAAATCCTATATATATATATATGTTTTTCATATGGTTGTCTGTTTTGGCAAGTGTAATTAGTTTTGATGAATGAAATATTTTCAGCACAGCCAGATAGCTTGTCAGATGTTTACATCACCAGAACCCAGAAACTATATTCATATTCTAAGAGAAACTAATCCTGAGAAAACTGGCTAAATATACAGCACCAAACCACAGGCACCGTGTCCAAGGTACTCTACTGTTTAGATATCTCCTCTGGGGAAAGACATAGAAAGAAACTACACGTAAGGGATATGAAGTCACATTATTTAATTAGTACTGGAAGGCACTCAAAAACTACAGTAATTAGAAGGACCAACTCGACTAGAATTGGATAGACCAAAAAATGGCGCTCTCAGCACAGACAAAGGGTACTACAGACATTAAGAAGATGTGGTGTTATTTTAGTTAAAAAGGCAAGACTTGTTCCTATTGGAAAGGATTAAATAAAATTTTTTAAAAGTCCAAACCAAATTTTAGAGCGTTCTCTAAACCAATAGCCAGGGGTGAATAAACACATCCTGCTGCTGAAAGCCTGAGCTGAGTAATGTATTGGGATACATACAGACTTCAGACAGCGCTCCCCAGGCAGCTGAGTTGTGATCACATGGACACACTCAATCCATGAAGCTGGCAGATGAAATCAGTGACTCCAGTTGTTGCTCATGGTAGCTCAGCACATTCCCTGCTGACCTGGCTGAAAGACTGCTTTTATGAAACACAACTGATTAAAGAAACAAATGATGTAAAATGAAATGTCATCATGGATACAGGGCTTAGGGCTATACAAACAACTGTGGCTTGAAATCATTAGGCTTTCTGCTCTGGAATGGTTCAATATTTCTAGGGGATTAAAATGCCTTTTCTACCCTTTGGTCTCCTGTACTTATTTGTATGTCAACAAAAGTATTTGTCAGAGTTTTTCATGCTTTCCTAAATCAGGAAATCTGTAAATTCATCATATAAAGGGACTGAGTCTTAATTCTTGGATCTGCTGGTCCTGGATCAAAGGTTTTGATATATATTGCCCCTAACTTCTTTTATTTGGAAAAATGTAGCCAATACCTCTAGCAGACAGCATGGACCTGATCCAGAATGTGCTGAAGTTATTTAAAATACTCTGATCAAGTTCCATGAGCTTTGGTTCAGGTCCTATGGCTCCGATCCAACACAGCACTCTGGCTCACATGTAGTTGCTCAGGAGATTAACTTTACATACAAGTACCAATGCTTTACCAGACTGACATGTTCCTATCAGCTGATACAAGTAGACTCTCTCTCCATAAATGTTCAGATGGCATTCACTGGATAGTATACTCACTTGTGAAGGCTCAAATAGGATTTTTCACATGTTGGGTTAGTAAGTAGCCCTCGAGCTAATAAATCCCAGCAAGTCTTTCCTGCAATAAGCCACATGACATTGTCACAACAACATAAGTTATGCTTGTAAGGAGCACTTCTCATTGACACTTGGGGCACTAGAAAATGCCATGAAAATAAACAGAAAGAAATATATGAAGGCAAAAATGTGCTTGTAGTAAGGCTGCTAAAAAGGAATGAAACTTTAAGAAGTGAGCACACATTTTATGAACGTCTTTGTGGATAGTGGCAAGATTATGTTCTTTCACGGGCAGCCCTGGCTGAGTTTCTTCCCTCTTGTTTTCCCCATTGTGCTTTGATCTTGGCTGGGAATAAACTGTATTTAAGGACAAAAGGCCTCTTTAGTACTTCCAATAAAAATGACAATAGTTGCCTCAATCACTGTAATGCTCCGTTGCCACCTTCTGTGGGGTGTAAAGAAAGGAGATTACAAACTCATGTTGAGCATAGCCGGTCATCAAAGAGCAATCAGAGATAATTACAATCTACTGCGTGAATAGCTCACAGTCCTGCTAAATCTGGTACTTCATTATATTTTTCTGTAAGAGATTGCCATCAGACCTCAGAAGCAACAGTTGTTCATACTTACTCCAGAAGCCCCTCTGCACTGTAATGCCTGGATTGGGCACTAGGGATGAACTTGAAATTGCTGGATTCGTTTGCCACTGGGAGAGACTTTCAGAACACAAATTGCTGGGGAACTTTATACATCTGTTTCTCTTTAAATCTACCTGAAGGTGTCGTTTCTGTTTCTCAACCAGATGAGTTTAACACAGAGAGCCTGGTAAGATTGCAACCAAAGTCAATGCTCTGGCTGACATTAGCAGGTGTTAATCTCCAGGACACAGTTACAGCTGTGAATCTCAGCAAGGAGAGGTATCACTACCTATTTTCTAGAAGCTGATAAACAGAACTATTCTATTTTATAGAGGATTGCAAAGTATTTTGAGAATTTCAAGTTGGGGAATTCTAGAAATCTGAGTTAATACCAACTGGAAGGAAATATTAAATTGTTATTCTTGTTTTTTCCATAGTTCTCAGTGTAGTGGTGTAAGGGACCAACCTCAATCTTCAGGAAACTTCATTGCTTTTAATGAGGTTACTCAAGAGGTGCATTTGGTCTTCTGCTGACAATTCTTAGCCTTGAGGAATCTATTTATGCTTTGAGACAGAAGGCTTAAAAAAGTAATAGCAACATTTAATAGCATAATTACTTCACATTATTTTGCATTCTCTGACTTTGCTTAAATGAAACACATTGCATGCTGAAATAATCTTGTAGGGAGGATTATTCAAACAAGATAAAGTCCCCGCTGAATGTAATGTCAGCTCTTTTTATGCATGCTGAGTAACCTGCTGTGCTTTGGCAGCTTTAAGACTGAGCCATATCGTGCTCATATTGGAAGCATGCAAATGTCTGAGCTAGCAGTTTGAAATGTGGCCGAACAGTTATTACTTCAGGAATGTTAATTATTACTTTTATGTGGATAAACTCTCTGGAGCTGCATCCATTTAAAATTCAACCACAGACACTATGCACGTTTGATTCAGCCTCAGTGTTATAATTTTTCTTTGTTTATATATTGGTAATGTTATCATGCTGGTGTCAACAGACTAAGACCTTATGATGTGAATGTAGAAATAAATATTATTGTTAAAGAAAGGATGAATCATTTGCAGTCAAGCAAAAATGAAGATGGGTCTAGCTGCAAAAAACGCTGACTTGAGGCACTGGAGTACACAGAAATTACATCAAAATGTTTAGTAAAAGTGAATTAATATTAATACAAGTGTGCAAGTACAATATTGTTAAAGAAAGGAAAGCCAACAGAGAGACAGAAGACAAAGCCTAAACTGCAAAAGAGCATGTGCCAATCCAGCAGGCTTTCTTGAAAAAGAGTTGCATTTCCAGATCCCTCAGGCTTTCTCTTAATCAGGTGGCTGGCACTTGCAGCTCATGTGGAGTCCTGAAGACTGCTATAACAGAAAGCACTAGTGCTAATGAATCACTATGCACCAAGTTGTCAACCTCGGATTTTATCTGGGTGGCATAGTGATTCAAGAGAGGTAGGTGAAAAAGGAGGTCATTTTTTAAAATTTGGATTCAAACCTGATATCTCATTTTTGTATATTGTGTACTGTGTCTGGATGTGCTTTCAGCATGAGATGCTGCTACTTGTAGTTTACACAGAGCTCTTTCACCAACTCTGGTAAAGTTTTTGAAGGCATTATTTATGACCCTACTGTAAGGAGAAAAAGAGAAAAGGGAGATAAGGAGAAATAAGAAAGACAGTTTGACATATGTTGATGGGAGTCTATGGAAGAGTTTCTTAAAACTATTTTATCAGTTTTAGATTTCCATACAAGTCTCCAGGTCAGTTTCAAGTGATTCTCAACAGTAATTGCTTCTGACTTAGCACTGCCATTATCTGGACACCGAAGTCAGAGAGAAAGAAGCACAGATTAGTGCTAGCAGCTGCATTAGAAAGGACTGTTCTGAACTGGGAGAATAATTTTGATTCCAAAAGGAGCTGAGAATGGCAGAGATGCAAAAGATTTTTATGTCTATTTAAATGGGACTTAAAATAAAGGTGATAGTAATATTCCAAAATAATTGCCAATTAACTGATTGACCTCTAAAGTTATTGATAATCTAAACCAGAAAGTCAAGTCCAAGCTTTTTAATAGACATTTCAATAGCAAACTCCTTTGGTGAATAGGTGAGCCGTGGTGTCTGGCACACTCTACGAATTCACCTACTGTGACATGACAATTCTGTGATGCTGTTTGAGGCATGAAATGACTTGCAAGATGCAGTACCCCTGTACACCTGTGCCCAATTTCACTCCTAATTTAATTTGCACATTCTGTACTGGACCCTGGTGAAGGGAAGCATCTCTCCTCAGGAAAGCCCTTCTACACGTTTGAAGTTCTGTGAAAATTTAAAACATATGTCATTGTTGTCCAGAATAGATCTGGCTTAATAGCCTAAGCTCCGGACTTTTTTTCCATATGGGCCATGTTCAGAGCAGTTCAAGCAACTCTGTTATACCTATGAGTATTTTTGTGAATGCTGATTGAGGGGTCGTGACCCTGTTGGAACACAAGAAACTGAGAGCACATATAGGTCATTAAAAATACATGCAGAGTAAGACCTTACTTAATATGGTAAAGACAGACCTTAAGCATGAATTTGTGATAGCCATGTACTGCAGAATGATAATAGAGTTTGTAGGTGTACATATATGTGCATATATATCTATAAGTACTTGTATAAGTACATATGTAATATAATAATAAATACACTATGTTTTTTTTTTTTTTCTTCAAAGTGAAACACAAATATTAAGCCAGTGCTACTTTTGTCATAGAATTAGAGTAAAACTGTACCATTTTAAGATTTAATCTTAAATTGTGAGCCAATCCCTGATGGGGTCTCTGAGCTCCTAATACCTTTTCTCAGAGATGCTGAAATACTCTGTTGAATCCTTTGTGGGTTTTCTTGTCCTTGTTTGGACTTCTATACTTTCCTAGATTTTTTTATTGCCCTCAGAATGTCTTGGTACAGTTTTGGCTTATTGAAGTTAGGATCCAGCCTGAATCTTACACGAATTTCTCTTAAGGATGTTATGAGTCCCAGAGTTTAACTGGATTCACACCCAGATGGAAGTGGGCAGAGATGGCCCTTTGATGCTATTATTGCCCCCTATCTGCCAAATACATTTAGGTTACACATAATACATGTATGAATGAACTGTCACTGTGCTATCTAGATATTTCTGATTATTTCTATTACATAGTCTTAGATAAAAAGTAACTATATGAAGAAAGTATATGGAGGAGAAGAAGAAAGGGAAGAGGTTTATTTCCTCTCATAGCAACCTGTTTTGATAGCAACCTGTTCTAACAGTTGCAGGGCAAGTGGGTTTTGCAAACCAAGGCCTTTGTTTTCTCTTTTGCATTATTATGATAAAATATAAATTCCAGGAAAAGGAGAAGCGTGTTGTTTCAGCAGAGTTAAAAAGAGCAGTGGGGGATTCTCAGACAGGCGTATGCACATTCTCAGGTCAGGAATGCTCTTTCCAAGAGCAGCAAGCTGTGAATGTGCAGCTGCAGGCTTCAGGGTCCTGAATAATCTACATTCAGAGACTGCAAAGTCATCAATATTTATGGACTGGCGGGATCATCCTGGCATGCAGCTACATCTGCCAGCTCTCTGTTTACTCCACATCCTTTTCTCTGCAAGTTTCAGGTTCTTATTTCCTGTGACTAGTAGGTTTGTACTTTGAAGCAGAGCTCCTCCAGTGAAACAGAGAAGATGCTTCCTGAATCATACTGAGCAAGCATGTTAACCATCCACATGGAGAAATACCCACTGCAGCAGATGTGTGAGAAATGGGAGCTACCACTTATTACAGTTTCCCACACTCAGCCATGCTTTGGTGGATGCAGCATGCTTGCTCTGGCTTATTTTCTCAGAACTTCTTTAAAGGAAAAGGCTCCTACACCCTGTTTCATCAGGACCTGCCATTTCATCCTCAGGCAGAGCCTGCTGCGGGGCAGAAGAGTCCATGCAGATGTATTTTCTCTCAGAGGTAGAGTCTATGATACAGATAGCATTTTACTAGATCCTACATCACCAGAGCAGCACTTGAAGATAATTACATCCAACGGGCCAGTACAGCCCATCTCACACTGAGCCAAGGAAATAATAATTATTAATTTTCCAAATTAAAAAACAAACAAACAAACAAAAATTTCTCTGGCAAAATCTGCATAGCTTCAATGGAGACCACTCATTTAACAACCTTATCTATTAATCTGGGGAGGCTTAAATAGCAGGTTAATAATGTGAGATTTTATTGTAATTTTATTGTAAAATGAAGGTCATCAAGAATGGCAATGCAATGCATTATTTAACTCTGCAAAATATAAAAATACAGCATTTTTGTTCTTGCTTCCCCAGATTTGCGCTTTAAGGCTGTATAAATATAACTTGAATTACAGGCTATCCAAATGACACTGAATCTGTAGTGGAAAACTTGTGCTACACCAGTCACCTTAGATTCTGGAAATGTTCACCCTCATATTTTCCCATGAACAGTCAGGTGACAGAATTCTATGATCATAGGTCCTCTGTACAAGGAGTCCTAATATTATATATTAACCATTCACAAAAGTTCTTTTCAATTGATTTCTATAGGTGTTAATGTGCAATGTCTTTTCCCCTAAAATTGACTGATCAAAAGTGAAAATTCCACCATTTGTCCAAACACAACTCCCTGGCTCCACATTCTGTGCTTTTGATTTCCTCTGTAGGAGAAATGTCAGTGTGTGTAATGAACAAAAAAATAATTTATTTTCATTCAGAAGACAGAAAGCCTGAAGGAAAGGCAATTTCTTCATCTTCCCTAACAAATCTCTGAATTTGAATTTATATGATCCACTGGACGTACAGCGTGGTACAACTTAAAAATCCTTCTGTTCAGTTCAAGTATATGATGCTATTTTAAATCTCTTTAAGTCCTGAGTTCATATGATGGTCGGGAGACTTTGTTTATTACATCAAAAAGTGCAAGTAGTGTTTTTAATTTTTTCCTTTCTTATGGGACATTTAAATGCAGTGTGCAGGTGGTATATAAAATAAGCTCCAGTTTTGATATGGTCATGTTTTCTGTGAGTTGATACTGTGGCCTGGGATACACAGTTGACCTATTGGGCTTCAGAGCCCTTGCTGAGTGGCAGCTGGTAGAAGATGACAGCTGCCCTATCTTATTAAGCCTACCTAGTATGTGAAGCACAATAGTAACAAGGAACCTGTCTGGGTGACACCTTCAAATCTATTGATATACTCTGCTCCTGTTGACATGGCAAGGCTTTGAAGTCCCAAGAAGTATTTGATTAATGTCATAAAATATTCTGGATCATGAGTAATATTCCTGCTGTACATGAATGATTCAAGTGATGCTAATCTCAAATACAGAATAATAATTTATGACATATTTTTCCTAAGGTCTTTGTAAAAGGATTGTAAAAGGGAGTTGCCTGAAAAAACATTGGACCTGCACTGTTTTCAGGAAGCTATGCACAGTGTACAGCTTGAGTGGTGGGCTGCTAATGTGTTACAGGTGCCAGGTGGGAGGAGGGTGGAGAAAAGCTAGAGCTAAATTCCCAGGAGGAGGGGGATGTGATATACCAAAAAGAGAGTGAAGGGGCAAACAGTGTTGTTAGAGGGGGAGCAGAGCTGAGGATTGGTGGGATGAGAGATGACTCTTGAGCACATGAGTGAGAGTGGTGCTTGGAAGGTAGAAGAGGAACAAGAAATGCTTTAGGAGAGAGAGGAGGCATCTGAGTGAACAGATCATCACTTAGGGTTGGGCTAAGATCATACAGACACATGAGCCATTTCTGCTGGGAGCTAAAGAGCATAACAGTGCAATGCACTACTCTTGCTTTGAGTAAATGCACCTGTTCCTATTTTTTGTCATGTTAAGTAGCTCTTTGGGTATTCCCAGCAGCTTGTGCCTCCTTTAGGCTTCTCCTGTTTAAATAACTGTTTCTAAAAGAACACCTTGTAGTGGGAAGTGGATATAGAAGTACAGAAGTGCATGCACGCAAGTCTTTGCTTCCCCACAGCTGGTTGTTATTATCTATCTAGTATGAATACAAACTTGTAATCCCTGCTCTTTTCTTGACTTCCCCCAGAATCCCTACTGGGCCCTCTTGAAATGTGGTGGGTGGGTACACATCGCCCTGGACAGCTTTCCTGGGAGAGCAGAGGGAAGGAGGGTGCTAGAGCCCTAGCTTTTTTGCGTCCACCCTGGCAGCAAACACTCTAAGGACAGCGCATATTCATCAGCATCTTGGCAGGTCCGGTATGAGCGTGGGAGGCAGGAGGAAGGGGCTTGGAAGCACAGCCCAATGTGTGAGGGGGTGCTTTCAGCAAGCAGTGTGGCAGCTAGGGCTTCTTATGGTGAATGTGGATATGATAGGGTCAAATCCTTTTTGACAGAAAAGGGAATAGGATTTTCCACAGCCTGGGAATGTGCCCCTTTGCCTTATATAAAACCAGCAAATTTGACTCCAGTTCTTGGCCAGCTTCAAATTTCCAAAACTGCAGTTTAAAAAAAAATTAATTACCAGAAGTATAACCAAATCACTGAGCACTATTTAAGAGGGGTAAAATTGGAACAGGACTGAATGCCTGCACAGGAGAGGAATTCATATTTTAACTGAATCATCCTTTATTAGCTGGATGTTTGTGGTACAAACAGTGTGGTTTGATGTCAAACTTATTTTCCCCTTCTGCAGTCCTCTCAGTATGTCAAGTTCTAGCTATTACTGTTTTAAATTTTCTTTCCCTAAGTCATGACTTAGAAGTGACATAAACATTCAGACAGAAATATGTTTAAACTCTCACTGCAATATCCACACATCATTCATGTTGTCTACTGTGCTGACTGATGGATGCCTAGAAGGTAGAAGAATGCACAGGACAACAGTATCTGAGCATGACAGAATTCAAGGCAGTTGAAACATAAAAGTCTTCCTTGCTTTGTTTCCTTGGGTTTATTGTTTTCAAAAAGACCTTATTGTAATGTAGTATTCTGTGGTATTCATTTGCTTTTTTAAGGTAGCATAAAAAAGCTTATTCACACAAAATTTACATGTGAGATGGTGGAGGGCAAGACAATATTTTAGTGGCTACATCAGGGACATTGAGAGTTGGGATTCCTGGGATCCTAATTCCATGTACTGAGGTTGTGTGGTGAAATGTATAAGGAAAGAAATGTCTAACCATCAATATTCATTTGATTTGCCACCAAAGTGCATGGGAATGCAATTGCATTTCCTACCTACACAGAGGAAGCTATGATAGCACAAGATTTACTGAGGAATAAGTTATATTGTAAGAGAATAAGTTCTAATGTTCCTTTCTGGGGTTGGTAAGAGATTCAGCAAAAGAAGCTGAAGATAGTGTATTGAATCAGTGCCCATTCTAGCTGCTGCCTAATTTTACACAATGTGTGGGCTGCCCAGCCATTTTTGGGGCTCAAATAATAGCAAAAAAAAATGCAGTAATGTGCTTTCAGATACACTCAGGTCAATGGCAAAAAAGATTTTTTGTTATCACCTGTCTGGGTACTTTTAGTTTACCCATAAGAGAAAATTTTTTCAGTATCTTTTCTCCTCTGTCTGTCTTGTGGTTTGATGCCACAGTCAGTGGTTTCTCCATTAAATTCTAGATGCATTACAGACTTTCTGGTTATAAAACCAAGTCTACAGCCATCTTCTTCTTATACTTTCTTCATGAGTCTTCAGCCCTTGGTTTTCATCAGTCTTTCCTGCTTCTCTTCTGTTTCATCCCCTTTTTACGCAAATCATGCAGCGCACACCGATTTTCATCAGCACGCTCTGTACTTGAAAGCTTTTCATCAGTTTTGCTTCTTGGTTTTGTTCCAGTAACCTTGTCTCTTTGTTTTCTTGGTGTCAACTGTCATGCTTTCATCTGCAGCTTTTTTTCATTAGCAAAGTGTGTGCTTTAAAAAGGTTATAACTAGAAGGGGAAAGATACGTGGAGAACCATAGATCACAAGTGTTCCTCAAGTATAATTTTGACATGTGAGAAAGAAAGGAGGATTTTTTCCTAGCATTATCATTTTCTTTTTCATGCTCATCTCATTCCAGATATAACATCAGAATTAGACTGCTTTTCCATATATAAATACTTAACTGAGACACAAAGACTGACTGCATAGCTTTAGATTTAAATCACTTTACAGGCAGTGAGACAGAATCCTTATTTGTCCAAGGATTTTCTGTTGCCTTTTGCTGTAGGATCTCTAACTCAATTCTTGACCTTTTTGTATAGATTTTATACAACCTGGGAAACTGGTTAAGTTATATTTATGACTATTGTATGGTAGAAATGCAGGCATGCCTAATAATTTTTAGGAAAAGCATTAAGCAGTCAATGTAATGCTCCTTCAATAACTGGGGAGAGATAACTGGACAGATTCCAAAAGAGTCTATGGAAAAATGCAGATCATATCAGGCAAGCATCAGCTGTGAGAGTACCCAAGGTTAGAGGGAGACTCATGCTTCATTTATCAGCCAGGATTAAAGGCAGTGGAGAATGTTCATTGCAACTGTGCAAACATAAAACATGTTAAAGGGCCAAGACTTAGAAAATGTCAACCACTGCCGTTCTGAGCCTATCCATCACATTGAGCCAGGAGTCATCACTGTATCCTGCAGTGAGTCATGAGTAAAGCAAATGTTACATAAGCTTTTTTTACCCATGGGGATTTCAATTAACTTTTGAAATAGAGATGCATTGTGTTCAATGTCATGCTGATATTGAAGACCTCCACAACGTTGTCATGCCCATAGACATTTTCAGATTATTTAATCAGCCTTGTCTGGGAGGAGTAAGGCAATAGGACTCTCAGATTTAAGCAGTTTTGCCAAAGCTGTGGCTAGTGGTCCCCATGTGATGGGCAACCCACCACAGTCAGTCTGATAGTCACTGATTGGAATCCAGTACTGCATGGTGTGGAGAATGAACTCACACAGCTTTGTGCTGAGGATAACTTTATCCTCTTCTGCAATCAATGTGTCTCAGCCACAAGAATGGCCATTACTGGGGCCTTATGTGGTTGGCAAGTAGAAATCTCACTCTGTCGCATTCCCAAACGGCCATATCACTGCACGTGAAGGGTTACATAGGCTGGAAGGTGTTAGTCATTCCTCTGTTACATTCCCCTGAGTTACCAGGGGGAATAATTTGAGGACTCATGAAGAAAGATCTCAGCTGAAAATCATGTTGTGGGCATGAGGGGCCTCATTGTAAGCAAATGCTGAATGCATTATTGAGGCAGTGAATTGCTTGACAAGGTTGCTCACCTGTCTTCTTATAGGGGAGAAGCTTAAGCCTTGTCAAGGGCATCACTTGACAGACGGGAGAAATTTCACTGACTGATGGACACATTATTTTCTTATAGGAAGCAACAAAAATGAGCTAAACGTCTTGATGTAATAGGGAGTTTAAGCTCTGCTTTGCTGAACAAAATCTCCTTACAGTTTTTGGGTTAGTGTTGCTTGTACTGTATCCAACCTACAGGAATTTTCTTAAAGGCACTCTCAGACAAAAATAATGATGTGGCAGTACATTTTCCTTTCCAAAGGACAAAATAAGAGCTTTGCTCTGCAATTTCTAAATATGTGGTGGGGTTGATCCCCGTTGCATAATAACTTGATGGCATACTGAAACAAAGTAAAGAAGAGGTAATTTTAAGCCATGTCAGTCTCCATGTCAGTCACCTTCACTGTCATTACTGATGCCTGAAACACAATCTTGTGCGATTCCCATGTGCTTCTTATCTCTTTTAATTCAGCTGTTGTCTTTCTCATTCTCTCAGTTTGTTCTTCAGTCAGCTATCTCCTTCCTCCTCCTTTTCTGCCAAAAGTTAGGGCATGAAGGGAATGGAGAGGCAAGATTCGGGTGCTAGTGCCATAAACTAGCAGCTTTTTTGAGTATAATAGATAAACATAATGATAGCATTATGCAGTAACAAAGAAGAGAAGAAACAATGCAGATCTTTTAAACTAGCAGCCAAAGAAAGGAGATTTTTTGTCTCAGGGTGTTGATATTTGTGAGCAGAAGTCTCTGTAGTGCACAAGCTTATGAGGTATGTAAAGAAAGCTCTGCTGGATGCAGACACAGTAAATGAGGACTGCACAGTTAAAAGGAATTGGTAAAATATCTCTTTAAACAGTTAACAAGAAGTGGTTTTTTAGTTTTGTTGTTTGTTGGGTTTTGTTGGGGGTTTTTTGTTTTTTTTTTTTTTTTTCTTTTGTTTGTTTTGTTTTTTTCCAAGCCTTTCAAGTATTTACCAGTTGATTAATTGTAAGTGTAAGAGTAATACCATTTATTTTATCTTTGAATATCAGAGACTAATTTGGTCTACGCACAATATTTCCTTATAAACTCCAGTGTTGAAAGAGTTTCAGCCTCTGAACTATTAGAACCAATTTTTGACTGCCAGTTTTGTAAACAAGTTCTCTTTGTCTGCTTCTCAAAAAATAAGACAACTGAAATTTCACACAAAATGATTTTCTACTTAAACATGTAGTTTAGCAATGTATAGGACAGGAGCATAGAGAATAGGATGTACAGCAATTTCTTGTTGAGCATTTTTCTCTGTCCTCTTGTGCAATTTCCTCTGCCATTTTTTGAGCATGAGGATAGACAGAAAACACATATCCCCCATTATGAAAAAAACCCAACCCTCAAACTTGCTTTTTTATGTATTCAACATCTTTTTATAATGAAATGCCTATAAGCAGAATGTTGAAATTGAGCATGAAAACAAAAATGGCTCACAGGCATATTCTACAACTGTGCAGCAATTGATTTTGATTTGACAATGTCATTAAACAGTGCAAATTCTTAGGATTTGCAATGCAATAGAAATAAATGTTATAGGCTTTCTTATTAGTTGAGAAATAGCAGTGGACAAATTGCTGGTGTTTTTTCTGTTTTAGGATTTTCTGAATAACAGTATCATAATAGACTTGAGAGGGATTTTTTAAAGTTTTTCCTCATATGTCTTCCCCTTTTTTAATTCCAACTGAGTTTCATACAAGTTTCAAAATATTCTGTCTTCCAGTACAGCAAGGTCTACTGAAAATCTTGTGGATTCAAATTCTCAAGCACTCAAAGAACAAAATATGAGACAGCAAGTCAGCAAATCTAAAGAGTAAATGGTAGAAAATAATGTGTCCTTTCCCTACAAACCCACCAGTCTAGCAGGGTAGGACTGACCCCTGCAGATGGGGTCTGTCTGCACAGATGACTATGCAGTTGTCAGCACCTTTAAGTTGTACAGATGGCTTTCTATCCGAATTTTTTCTTCTTTCAGATTCTTCTGTTATTTATGAAAACTCTCTCCATCCGAACAAAGGCTGCATGAGCTAGGTCAGAAGTTTTTAACCTGGAAATCGGGTTAAAATGTACACGTACAATCTCTGGAGGATTGTGTCCCAGGAGAATCTGTAAACCACTTAGTATGCCCAACAGAAAAGGTCTAAAAGGTGATGCTATAAAACGTGATTACACTGTGCTGTGACAGCAGTCAGCAGTTCTGGGGATAAGAGTCAGCCTGATTGCTCCAAGGGTCATCCAGTTGACCTGTCCTCCCACGGCCCTGCACCACTCCTACCACCATTCAATGGGATGAATGCCATATGGATATCTGTTTATGCCAGCCACCGCATGAATACTGCAGGGAAAAGAAGGAGATTCAGTGGATTATTCTTATCAGAACAAAGAGAGACACCATGCCTCAGACAGCTAAAGTGATAAATGTGCAATGTGGAAGAGAAGCAGGGTAAAGCAGAACCATTCTGTCAACAGTCCACTTTAAAAGCAGATATAAGGAACTCCGTTATTTTCTCTTTGAAATAAACTAAAAGTGTGTAGGGAATTTGGCATAGATACAGTGCTGATTTTACCTTCTCTCTTTAGGCAAAATTCTGTGCTTACCCTCAAGAGTGACATCAGATCTATCTGCCTGTTGACTAACATTTCTATTTAGTATATAAAAAAAGACCTATTAGGAGAAACTGGGTTTGATGGATTAAAAAGAAAAAGCCCTTAAAAAGATCTTTCATCATTTTCCTTCATGATGTTAACTGTGATTTCACTCAGCAAATGGAAATACTGAAGTATAGATCTTTTGCAAGTCATCTGCATATTCAACTAAAAATCAGAGGGGAAATAAAAATAAAACACCAGATTCAATTCAATTTTAAATTGGTGTATTTGAGCTACTTTATTTTTACCTTATTTTCTAGTCTTTCTGTGTTTGTTTTCTTTTTATTGAATTTGTATGAGGTATGTAACACACATCAGTGCATGAAGCCTCACATCACTCCTGTGAGAAGTAGCATTAAACTGATGGGGATAAACACAGGAAACAAAAACCAGGAGGAATTTAATCAGCATACTGCAAGTGTGACCTGTGAGTTAGAGTGCCTGCTCTGAATGACCTCCAGCACACCCAAACACAAGGCCTTGGGGCATCTTAGCGAGACCGAAAGTCACTGCAGCAGGAATGCAGGCCGGTCTGTGTCAGTTTGTTAGACACCAAATGCCTGAGTCCTCCTCACTCCTTTACCAAAGGATCTTCCCTGATCAGTAATTGCTTTTTTGTTTTGGTTTGGTTTATTTTGTCATTAATACTTCAAATAACAGTAGTTCTTAATTTATTTCTTCTAAAGCAATATTTCCTTTCAAAGATCAAGCTGATATCTTCTGGAGTGATCCTCAGATATCTTTATGTACAACTCATCTGGCTGTGTAAGCAGATTGAAATGGTAGCATGGTTTTCATGTTATTGAGCTGCTGCATTTCAATCTTAATTCCAATTTAAATAAATTATTCCATTGATCTATGATTATGGTAAAACATGCCAAGAGGCATATGACCTGTTTCTGAGAGTGAAGTAAAGATTCAGGATTTTTCAAGATTCTGAGTCCTTCTTGTGTGGGGGTCTGTCTTGGAAAATACTTTTCACCTGCAAGTTCCATAACAGTATCAGAAAAAAAAAAAAAAAATCATTTGGGGAGAAACAGGCCTTCTTGGGGACAATATTTACAATATAACTTCATACAGTCTCACTCATCTCTGTGCTACTCTTATCTATTTCTGTGTTAACCACTGTTGTCAGTGGTTAGACCAATAGAATACTGGATTTTGCAGTATGTAAAAACGAGGAACTGATTATCTCCAAGGACAAGGAAATTATACCACACACTTTGAAGGCAAAACAGAGAGTTTCACAGTGTTTATATGACTCCTGCTACAGCAGCTACCTACACTTGCTAGCTATATAATCAAGAACAAATGACAAAAGCTGCCGAGGATGTGAAAACTAGGGCTATTACAATATAGATGGTTTGGGCTATTACAGAAGCCCATCTTATCCTTGTGTGATATGTGACAGACATAGTCAGGCGACGTGTGCATCTCCCACTGTGATGAGCAGAACTCTTTGTTTTACAGGATAAAAAGAAATTTAAAAAATGTTATCCCTTTTGAGAATATTTTATTGAAGTGTGACGTTAAAAGATTGGTTTGGATTGCTTAAAGAAAACAAAATAGAGAAATCCTTTTAAAGAATTATATTTTCCCCAACAAAATGTGGTTGTCTGAGTGTACTGTCTTCCCAGGACCTTTGTTTAGTAGCTGCAAGAAAACTCTGTGTGGGCAAAGACTCAGAAAACAAATACTGTATATCCAATGTCTGATCTGTCTAGGTTTCCAGAGCACACCCTGTCTAGGTTTCCACACAGCTTTGTATTATCTCAGCATTTGTATGGTGTTAAAAAATAAATTAATCTTTTTCTTTGTTTGTGCAATCCTGAAGCATAGGTCAATCAGTTAGAAATTAATTTTTATTTTGATTTTTGTTTTGTATGTTCTAAGGAAGAAAACTTTTTCTCCTGCAGTTGAACAGAAACCTGCACAAAGTACAGCCTGTTTGTGATAGAAAGAGCCAGAATTCATCTCAGGTGAGCTCCTCCCATCTGCACACTGGGTGACTTGTTCTGCTCTGCAAAAGAGGAAAGCTATCATGTAGGGTAGTGAGAGCTGCCTGGCTGCTTGTCTTTAAAGCCAGCTGTGAGGTCAGTGAGTTGCCCTTCTTGTACTGCCATAACAGCACTGGTTTTTAATGTATAGGAAATGTTAAATATTAAATGTTTTTGTCCTCCATGAGTAGAAGTAATAAAACCCACAGACACAGAAGCTCTCCTGCAGTCCATTCCCTTTTTTCAAGGGTGGCCTGAGTGGGTCTCAGGTCAATCTGGCTGTGGAGGAGGCAGCAGGGGAAGTTTCAGCAGGGGATGCTTTGGCATCAGGGGATGCCTGTGGCCTGGCTCCACAGTCAAGGCAGATAGAACAGGAAATGGTCCTTCTTCACAGCTATTGCCAAGTCTACTTCCAAGAATAGTATAGATGTACACAGAGAGTCCTTTAACAAAAGCAAACACCCCCAGCTCCCCCCAAAAACCCACACCAAAACTTAAAAAATATCTGAATGTATCTTTGCCATGACAGGAACTCTTTCTGATATGGGTTCTGAAAATTACAGGACCTGCAGTCCTAGCCTAGGCATTGTCCTGTATATGCTTTATTTTTACCATACCACAAAATCTTGAAAGGCTTGGAAAGCTTGAAGCCAAAAAAGCTTGATAATTTGCAGGTCTTTCCTCTGGACAGTTTTGACTAATGGTTTACAAAGTGCAGACAGCCTACTACACTCAAATAGCCATTTCTTTTATCAATAGGAATGAAACACTGTGGGGGAAAAAACTAAATTAGGTGTATAGACTCCATGAAATTGTATTATCCTCTGTCAATGATTTGTGAAGCCTAACTTCTCTTGACACTCCCAAATGCCTCTTTTGGGCAATTCTTTTTTGCTTAGAGACCTATCAGCCAAAACAATGTATTCAAACAGTAAATATCCCAATTAAAACATGAACATATACTAATAAGAAATTATTATGGGGTCTTTCTCTTTTCATTACACTTGTTACAACAATGAAGTCTGACATCCTGCAGCTCTGAAGAGCTTTATGTCAGGTGTCCAGCAAAGCATATAAAACTGAAATCTAACCATGGAAAAGTCTGCAGTAGCTGATGTTTCAGTCTAACTTTTTAATGTACATTAAACTCTGGTTTAGATCATTGTTAGAAGTTTTTGTGCTTTCTTTTGACCTCGTATAGTTCAATTCTTGATATTTAAGGTTTTACAGAGAAACATTAAAAAAATAATAATTTTAATTTCCCTTCTTCCTTTTCTTAAAATGCTCCCAAATAATTTTTCTACTGCTTAAATGAAAGATACTGAGTACTCTGTGCTGTAAAGATACATGATCCTTTTGGGAGAGCCACAATCTCATTCTTTACTCATTCAAACAGTGGCCAACTTTAAATTTTCATATATGCATCAGGCTCATTTATGCCATCACACCAACATACAATTCTTCCACGTCTTCACATTTTATATATATCCAAGCCGGTGAACACACACATATCTGTGTATATATATATGTGTGTGTATGCATTCATTTGTACACCATTAAATAGATGAATGTAACAGCTTTGTGAATTACAAAATCACCATCTTGTTCAGCTTTAGTTGCTCACTCAAAATTTATAATGCCTGCAAGGAAAAGGTTGTTAAGTACAGTACTGGCAAAAGTCTTATTTCTGATTTCTTTCTTCTGGCTTCCAAACTTCATTTGTTGTCCTGTTCAGGCTTTGTTCTAGATTCATAGCCTGTGGCAGAGAGTGGGATGAGTGAGAAGACAAGAGAATGCAGGACTTAGCCCAGTGTAGGAAACTGAAATGTCAGTGATGTGTTGGCAGCCTGTGATAGAAGAAAAATTAAACCCTCAGCTGGACAATAGGTTTTATACACATCCATGGTGAAGTCCCAAGCACATGAACCCCCCCAAATTTCACCACTGATGTCCTCATTTTCTCTCTAAATCCCAAATGCACTAATAAATATAAACCAGTGTAAGTCCTGGGGAGGTCTAAAGAACTAAGTTTACTGACATTGCTTCACTTTGGAATAGAAATGAACCTTAGTGAGACAAAAAATAGTTGTCAAGAAAAGGCATGTGACTTTTATGGCACATAATATGGCATGTGAACCACTCTCTATGAAGATGTACAAACAGCTCCCAGTTACAGTTTACCAATATCAGGATGTGCACTTATCACAAACGTCTTCCACCCAGGTGGCACTTGCCCATGCCAGAGATAGGGAGAGCAGCTGAGGATTGCAAAACTGTCCTGACATGAAACTCTGAGCTTTTACTACCCAAAATGTAAGAGTAGAAAAATGGCCAAACTAAGGGATAGTGGGATTATGTGTGATATAACAAAATCTATAATAGAGAGTTACAGCAATTCACACCAGTGGTTTTACACCATAGCTGCACAGGGGGATTTAGTCCTAACCATTTGGAAAATTTATTAACTAAAAATTGTTTGGTGGGATGATAAGAAAGCATGGTGAATGACTGCAGCAGAGTGCATGTAGTGCACCTTCTGATAACTGGGGCCAGCAAGAATGCTTTTATTTGTCAAAGAGCTTATTCAGCACAGTTAAGCAATAGGTAAACACTACACCTACTGTATTTGTGAAGAGAGTGTTTCAATGGGACCCCCAGTGTGTCAGCAGGCTTATTCACAGAACTTAATGAGTGTAAATTGGTATTTGCTAGTGTAAGAATACTTTCCCATATGCAGAGAAAAAGAACGGTTCTTTTAATTGATCTTTGAAATACATTACAATTGACAGTCTTGAGATGCCAGTGTGCAAAGTTAATTAAGTTGTCAAAGATATTTTGAGAAGCTGAGCCTGGTTTTGTTTGAATGTCTTTGTCATTTACAAATTTGAGAGAGGCGCTGCAAAGCCGCGGGTGATGTTAGTGTAAACAGGGAATGAAAGAGGAGCAGCGTTATCTCTGACAGGATTGTTCTTTGTTGTGGGCAAGGATCATCTTATTCTGACCGTCACAGAACTCCTATGTGATCCCAGGACTAAAAGCAGGCTTGAAGTCTGTAAAACTTAAAAAATAGAATTGCCAGCCAATGAAGGTGAGCGGAGAAAATGGACAGAGGAATTTTGTACCATCTTCCAAATTTCACATGTGTTTAGCAGAGGGAAGGAGAAAGGGAAACTAATGGAATAAAAAAACAAACAAAAGATTAAAATTGCATTTATACTCATATTTAGCTTTTGTGGACTAGCGGTCTAAACATTAACTCCCTGAACATTTCCAACCTCTGCTTCCATCTTCTGTGCTTACATGTTTAATAGAATGAAATTTGATTGACTTTATTTAATTACTACAAATATTTGCAGAATGCCTTCTAAAGCAGCCCTAATACTTTGAGACTGTATCAATTTTACTTGTCTGTGTGTGAGTGTGACTGCAAGGGTGTGCCCTGTGCAAACAACGTCTTTCACTTGTAAGAATAGTTGTCAAGTTTGTGGTTGGATACAGCTGTCATCAAGGGAGATTCTCTTCTCTCTGATGGGTACAGTAACTGCTCTCTTTAGTTTTATTGTTGTCTCTATAAAAAGATCATTTTGACTGAATCAGTGTGAAAAGTACTTTTCCTTGGAAAAACTGAATAGCAACAATGATGTGTCCGTCTTGCAAATCCTTCCTGAGTAGAACTCCTTCCAGATCCCAGGAACTTGGTGAAGAGCGAGTTTACACAGTTTCTGACAAGACAGAGCTGGTAAATCAGCAAGAATGAGGTAATGTAATTTATTTAGAGAACTCTGCAGAGAAAGTAAACTGGCAGCAAAATGTGTAGAATATTACAGAAATCATCGTTTTGCAAGTCAGAAGTGTTAAGTACAGTAAAATGGCAGGACAAAAATGGAAAGTGAACGCTCTAAGTAATTGCTTTCCAGGGGTGTAATAATGAATGAAGATGTAATTTCCCAGATTTCTCACCAAATGACCCATCTTTTCTGGGAGAAGTTTGATAGTTTCTATGAGAAAACAGTACTGTGAAGATACTAATTTTGTGAATGCCTGCTTGTAGAGAAGGACTGAGGTAACTGTTTTGGGAAAAGGCAAAAGTTACAGGGAATGTGGTTTTTTTTCTTGGTTAACAAAGGGCCACCTCACCACAATAATGTGAGAAAATCACGGTGCTCTTTCTCACATATATTAACAGGTCTGTGCTGTTACATATCTCAGTGAATACAAATTATGAAGGATGTTTGAAATACAATCTTTGGACAACTTCACTTAGAAATTATTTTAACACCTTCAAATAATACAAGTCCCTTAAGCTCCAGGAGATCAATAAATTCTTGTAGGTAGAGGCTGCTGGTGATGCACAGCAGGAGCTGTTTCCCAGCTGTATCACTGATTAGCAGGAATCTCACCTTGCCAAGCCTTTAAAGCCTTGCAGAAAATGCACCAATTAAGTGTTCAAATCCTTCAGCCTCAAGACATATGTCAGGGGAAAATAATTCACTGGCACGGGGCTTTGGGTCAAGCTTCTTAGCCCAGCAGTTGATGTGATAATGCTTTAGCATTATGCTGCTTGCCCACCCAGGAGCAAAGAGAGGGAGACCTGGCTATTGTTTCTTTCTAAAGCAAAGTTCTAAGGAATATGAATGTAAGTGTGACTCATTAATAATCTCAATTTTAGGGAAAGATGATGGAAGAGGAGGGTTTAAAATATTCTTGGCTCTGTGAGCATTCACTGAGAAAGTTTTGCTTTGCTCTGCCTTGTAGCTCTGCCTTCAGTTCAGGGCTTTTGCTGCCACTACTCTCTACTTGCACCAAATAAGCAATCAGTTTTGTGGGAAGATTTTGGGGAATGGGCAAGGAAATCAGACTTACTTATGGACAGGAGAGTTGATTTCTTAAGGGTTGGCAGTGAGCATATAATGGTTCACTGAGGATAGCCACATGTTTAGCTGCAGGCTAAATTAAGACAGTCACTTGAAGTCCATGAAAAGTTCCTCAGATGCTGAAATTGCAGGGCAAGACTGACCACCTCTGCCCCAAGTGCACCATCTGTAGAACAAGGTCACTAATTTTTTGAGGAGGGAAAGAAAAACCCAGAAAAGGTGTCTGAAAACTCACTATGACTGAAAGGGATTTCCTGCCATGTCTCAAAGGTATCAGAATGGCCCTGCTCTTCTGAACTGTAAAATCTGTCGCTTTTCCCAGCAGTGAAAGGGCGAGCACGTGGCCACGTGGTCACGGCAGTGTTGTCATCCAAAGCCCGTTGTGTGTGTGTCTTAGACCTACCCTGTGGTGAGATGCCACAGCCTCAGCTCTAAGGATCAAGAGGAAAACCATTAGAAAGAGAAAGCTAGGAATATCTCAGGCATCCTGCAACAGGAAGACAGTTGCTTCTGCATTGATATAAATATTTGATGTTCAAATACCACTTCTTCCCTGTACACCCATTTGGCTCTCATAGCTCAGCATCCCCAAAGTGACGTGGGTCAGGGTACAAAAGAATTAGAACAGGGGATTGGAGGTGGGAGATACCAAGTTTTAGGTCTATAACTTAGCTGATAAAACAACCTCTCCCAGAGCTTGTCTTCATCCCAGGAACAAATTTCTTCTGAAGTATGTAGCAGGTCTAGCTCCAAGCGGTGCCAAGTGTGAAATCTGTATGTGTGGAGGGGAAAAATTAAAAGGAAATTAATGTAAATTGGGCACAGAAACAGAATTCAGAGATTAGATATTGTTAACAAACACTGGACATGAGGGGTTTTTAAGTGAGTTTCTCCACTTGTCTATAGCTGTCTCATACATGATCAAACTACTGGGCGTGGTTTTACTTTTACAAGGTTTCTGCTTAAATGTTTATATACTGTGAATTAAATCATGCACTTAAAGAGGAAAGAGGATGAAATGGAAAACTTACTAATGATGGATGGATTGCTCATTACTCATACGAACAGACAGCCAGTCTAGGCGGGAAGTTTCCATCCAGTAAATGTATCTCTCTGAAAATTTGCCAGGTAGAGGTAAAGAAAAATGTTACTTTTGCCATTTTGAATTACCTCTTGAAAGGTTCTGGACTCTTTCTGCTGAAAGAATAACAGAGAACTGAGCTCAATAAACCAAACTTTTCTATTTGTCTTTATAACCTGTTCTTCCTCCCTGTCTATTGGCTAGAAATATTTTATCATTTCAATGTCTATCTTCATTAAAACTGACATTATCAGTGAACAACTAAGTTAAAAGCTTTATAAACCTCTCATCTGAAAATGTGAATAGTGTAAAGTGGATGGTTTTGCAGTCCTTTCTGTCAAATATTCTACTTATTTCAGTACTTTGGAAGATGAGCAAAAGCTCTATGATGATACATCCCTTTTGTTAAACTAACCTCAGGTCTGCTAGACAGCTGCTTTAAAATAATAATTTAGAACGTGGAAGTTAAACCAGTACTTTATCTGTTGAAGTGAGTATTTTGAAACACATCATTTAGATTTTTTTTTGAAGTGGTGTGAATTGAACTTTAAGTATCCTTCAGCTACAGTAAGACACATAAGTATTCTTTAGCAACATTTTTTTGAAGGAACCCATAGTAATTTTCACCTCTGTGTACATGTATATTTATACAGTATCTGCACACCAAGAATTCACAGATATAAATACATACACTCTACTCATTCTTCTATGAGCCATCTTTTTGTATTTATACAGGGGAAGCCTGTTCTGTGAGTGGCTTTTAGGTGAGAAGGACTCGATGGGACCAGTCCAGGTTTCACACATCATTAAACTCTTTTAATAAATTGATAAAACTCCACCCTACAAGAAGTTGAATTCTTTGCCCAGACTTCTTTTACTGGAACATTATGGAAGAACTGGAGCTCCCATATGTCTGTTTTTCCACAGACATTTCCTGATTTTCTACCTGTTTTTTTTTTTTTTTTTCTGGGACAAATTTACAGATTTCTTTTTGATGTTTTTTTTAGGCTTTCTGGCTGTCTAGCCATCTGAAGTAAGTATTGCTCACTTCTACACGTGTTCAGGTATTACTGAAAAGCCCACACTAGTCAACTACACAGAACTGGTACCATGATTTAACAACCATAGAAATAATCATCATCCTGAAACTCCATTCTGAAGCCTCCAGCTGAAGACCTCAAATGCTCAATTAATATAGAACCCTGAACCACAGTGCCTCAGAGGGGTTATAAAGGAGAGGGAATAAATGGCAATCATATCAGTGACAGTGATAGATACTCTTAAAGAGATGTCCCTCAGGGGTCTGTAATGGGGCCTGTCTTGTTTACCGTTTTTATCAGTGACACAGACAGCAGGACTGAGTGCACCATCAGCAAGTTTGCAGATGACACCAAGCTGAGTGGTGCTGTTGATACACCAGAGGGACAGGATGTCATCCA
>JANIJG010001944.1:0-26956 GCA_024611175.1 Megaceryle torquata | reverse complement strand
ATCTAAGGAGCACCTGAATTCTGTTTTGTTTTTCTTTTCTTTTTTTTTTTTTTGGGGGGGGGCGGGGGGGGGGGTGTGTTGGTTTTTTTTTTAAAGGCAAAAAACCACAAACCAAAACAAAAGACACCCTTACTAAGAACAAGACTGATTTTCTTGTATTTCCTAGCAAATGGAAATTTCAGCTGATAGCAGCCTGTGAAAATAGCGCCATGGAGGACAACTGGAAATTGCATCTGTGTTAGAAAAATTCTTTTAAGGTTATTTCTTAAAATATACTGAAGATTCAGGTGTTGGCTGTATTTTGTACTGTTACACACTGTGGAAGGATTCATAAAATCTTTGTCAGAAGTCAGTGCAGATCAACTTCTATTGCTTCGAAATAGGACAAACAAAAACTACATAGAAAATTGAAAGGTCATTTGAGACATTTGACTGTTATATATTAGTTTTCTTGCATAATTCCTGGCATACTTGCATTTTCATGATCTATTTTATTAAAAGTTATATAAAATTTCATATAAATCAATTTCAGCTAGTACCTTTACCTAGGGAAAATTGTAACTATTGCTTCACTTCAAAGATAGGATCTCCAGATACAATTTAAAACATTGTGGTAGTAATTTATCAATAATGAAACAAGTAACATGAAGAAGTTAAATTTTCACTTTACTATTTACTAGCTATTCCACATTACTATGGGCTTTCTATGTTTCCTACTTAAAGCACAGAAACTTTTGTGTGTTTCATGCCAGTTATTCAGCTTCAGTATCACAAATATGATTTCTTGAGAAGAAAACATCCCCTCAAACAAATCACCAACATTCCCATCGGCTGAATCTTAAAGAAAAATGAACTTGAGTCAGATTAGGTAATTCAGATGAGCTGAAATAAGCCCCTTGCTATTGTAGGTCCAGTTCTGTAAGTATCTTAGTATGGTCAGCAGCTTCCTAAAGCATCGAACCCATGAGACCCTCTGGTTCATTCAGGACAGAACACCAAGATTACTTCTCAGCGCTGCCACTGGTGCATCAGCTGCCCAACACTGTCACAGTGGGCATTGGGTCTAGCCCACCTCTCACAGCTGCAAGAGTAACTCCCTCTATTTTTCAGAATATGGAACAAAGTAATAGGTATGCCTTGTACAGCACTGGTACAGAGTGACACTAAAAATCCATTTAACGTATTTCAACTTTGGGTTTGGTGCCCTCCACCCTCTATTCAGCATTTCCAAGTAGGAAACACTCCGTTCTGTCATTTTTAGAATGCAGCAGAACACTGTATTTACAAGCAGTAGCTTGCACACATTACATCTAACTAGATGTTTTACCAAGGCAAATATAAATCTGTGTTTTCTTCCCAAAGCCAGTTATGTACTAGGACACCAACTAGCACCATCAAAGATTAACAGAGATCTTAGAGATTTTGAGATGAAGAGAAATTATTTGCAAGCTCCTTGTTAACTAAATTCTCTACTACATACTGACACTAGAGAACTATGATTTAATAAACAGCATAAACAACACAAATGGACATTTACTCTGGGATACCTCAACTCCTAGAGAGGCTTCCAGAACCAAAAGAGCCCCTGGCTCCAGCTCCTGGCAGTACATGTGTTTATGCAGGTTTTCCAAAACTGACTGCAAAAGCCCTTCCACAGCAAGGATTTCTCAGTCACTGAAAAACCAGAAAAAGTGAGCTCTCCGTTAAAAATTATTTACAAACATCTTAAATGAAACTTTAGGAAAGTTAGGTGCTTTAGGAAACAGCTTATTAGCAAGCAAACATATATTTAACTGTTTCTGAACTTTAAGTGGTTAATATTTGTTCTAAATCTCCAGCATCTCAAGATTGCCAGCTTCATAATTTGTTATTAATTAGCAACTCTTACATAAAATAAAGTATGCAGAAGCAGACACAGACTCAAGTGTTTGGATGAGCCATAATATGGAGACCCAGCATTGTTTCATTATTCATCAGAAGGTGTTGACAGAACGTGGTATGTGTTATTTGATCAGGATCTGTGAACAGAAAGTTTCTAAAAATATTTTCAGTTCTATTTATTGGGAGCTTGTTTCTATTTTTTTTCTTAGCACAAACCAATTGCGCAGCAAGCTGCAACACAAGCAATCAGCCAGTGTCATAAATATGCCAACAAATAATAAAAAGCTTAGAGCAATCATATTTCATTCATCTCAGTTGCAGAAATCCCACAACCTTAAATAGGGAAAAAAACCCGCTTCATTCAAACAACATTCCCCACCGGGGGGGGAGCGTAGACACCACTGTAATGGTTGGACTCTATCTTAAATATCTTTTCCAACCTAAACAATTCTGATTCTATTCTATGGTTTTTATTACATTCCCTGCCCTACCTCCCCATCTGTGCCTGCCATAAAACTTGATTAAATTCTCCCTTGCCATAGTTTATCAAGCTCTGGAAGGCCCATCCCCAGCAAAAGGAGATACCCAATATAGGACACTAGTTCAGAGACAGAATAAACTCTTAAAGCCATGATTACCTCTCGGTAGTTTAGTACAGGCACTTTATAACCCAAGATGAGCCTCTTTTCAAATAGCATTTTGAAAATGGGATTTGGCATTCTGAGAGAGACTGCATTAATTTTTGCAGGTATGTTAATATAATTAGGAAAGTCGATCTGAGTTGCCATTACACCTATTATGACAGCACTTTGAAATGCCAATTAGTGATCAGGCACCAAAGAAACACAAGATAAATTGCTCCCTTAACAAAAACGACACCAAAGGCATGGCAGAGAGAAAAGCATCTCCAGCGTTAAGACCAGATGTAAATCAGGAAGTGGACAGGAAAGATCTTTTATCTGCCAGTAGCACTCAACTTACAGACCTCTGAGACAGGTTTCCAAAAGTCTCAATATGATATTAACACATTAACTTAAGCCAAGTCACAGAAGGAAGTGGGGTTACACTGTACTCCAGCTTACTTCTGAAAATAAAAAAGAAAAGAAAGAGACACAAAATAGAAGTAACCAAAAAACCCAAAACCAACAACAAAAACATCCAACACAAACTAATACTGATTATAAATCATTCTACTATACCTCAAAATCTCAAAAGCATTGCTGTGCTTCATAGCAAACAAGGTTTTCTCTACAGTCACATACATATAATTAGAGTTTACAGTAAACAGCCAAAAAGTATTTTTAATGTTAAGATCTTAGAATAAAACAACAAAACCTGATTCATAAACCTCTGGAACAAGCTGGACTTGTGACACAGCTCGGCTGGCAGGGCACTTTTTAATAACAACCCATCAGAAAAATCAGAAACCATTTCAGATGCAAGGAGAACCAGTCATGGCAGATTTTCAGCCTGTGTACTCAGATGGTATCCTGAAACTAATCAGAGGAACAGCAGCCTGCTCAAACTGGGAAGGGACAAGGAGCTTCCAGCCAAGCTCCAGCACACAGGGTGGGAAAGGAAGCTTTATAAAATGTTTTTACATTCAATAAGACAACAACATATGCAGGTGAAGTACATTTAACCCAGCTAAAACTGCAAACGTATGGGTATTTATATGATAATTCCAGAGTTTCTTTCTGTAGAAAAGAAAAATGAAGAAAATGACTGAATCACTGCCATGTCCTGTGCTCTGCAGCTCAACGCCACATCCTGTTTGGGGGAAAGGTGAAGGCAGACACCCAGTACTAGCCATGTACAGCAGTGGCTGTTTGAGCTGGGACTGTGGCCGTTCAGACACTTGGAAGACACTCAATTTCTACTTATGTTTACATCTAAGAAGCAATCAGAAAAAGGAAGATTAGAAAGAATAAGATACTTCAAAGAAATAAATTCTGGTGTGTTGTTTTAACCTCCAAATGGGTTAGGCAATTTCTGAAGTTGTTTATGTGCCAGTTTAAACCAAATGAAGAAGTTGTAATGAATGAATGTTGGCTGCATAGTACCTTTTAAAAAAGGAAGAACATCCATTATGAAACTATAAAAAGCAGCAATAGCAAACTGTGCTGTGTTTATCTTGTCACTTGATACATCAAAATACCCACTTATTGTCAACATAACAGACAAAAGCATCTACAACAGCAGAATTTTGCTCTGTGTTTCAAATACTTGCCCTTATTTCAATGACAAGTCTTACTAATAGGAAAGATCCTTGATTACATGCTATTTTTCAGTATTTATGACACTGGAGACCAACAATCACGCAACAAGAAAGTCTAGGGATGTGAATGTGAATTAAGACGCAGTTCAGTAAATATTTGGAGACAAGCTGCTTTTATTAGGTAGCAAGATTGCTTAGATGGATTAAAAATCATAAATTCACAGCACAATTCCTCCGAGGCTATTTTGTCAGGAGTGTAGCGGTACACGGTTCAGAACGGGATTCCTACATAGCAACCACATTGTCATCCTTCACATCATACTTGCTTTCATTAACCTCACAAAGGAGATGATTTATTCATTATAAAGTTATTAAAATGCACTAAGCCTTCTCTTATCTCAAGGTATTTGTCATTATTTTGTATAGAAAATGGCACTTAGGAAGCTATTTGAAGTCACTGTCACTCCTTTTTAATTACTGTTTGAAATTAATTGGCTCCTAGTGAAGTTCTGTGCAAGAGACTCAGACTGCAGTTGAACTGCTGCTTCTTTATGTCATAGTTCTCCCTCAGAAGACTAAGAGGTTTTGTCCCACTTTCCCCCTGCCCTCCTTGCACTTGGTGAGTCTCCCACACCAACTCCTGACACAACACTGGGGCCACTGACATTCTCAAAGTGGTCACAGGACCTCACCGGTGCTCCACAGGCTCTGCCCAGAGTCACAGCTTCAGTGGGGTGCCAAAAGCCATCACTGCAGCTGGATGGAGGAGAGGCAGCGGAGCAGGAAAAGCCGTGTCAAATGGGTGACAGGCAGGAGCGGGGCAGGCTTTGTCTCTGCACAGTCTACTGCACTGCAACAGGGACGTGCAACAGCAGGCTCTGCTCTGAGCCGTGCTACTTCAGGAACAGTGTCCTCCTTTCTCCATTTAAATAAGCAAGGAAGTTCACTTATTCCCAATTCACACTTGAGGTGCATTTGTATTTGCAACTTTGTAAGCCCAGGGAAAAGTTTTCCAGAATGCTTGTAAAAAATTCCTAGTTAAAATTTGGTAAGCTTAGTTAAAACTAGCTCACCACAATGATATTCTGTGGTATTCAAGTTGATGCAGAAGTTACTTGATATCATCAGGTTGACCAATATCTATCAATGTGAATATAATTTTCTTTAAGTTTTCCTTTTTCTAAACTTTTTTAACTTTTCACCATAGACACTTTGTACTATTTCATGCTCTTACTCCTTAAGTATCTTTCATTGTTTCATTTAATCACTTGGTTAAATTAAGCCAGCAATCAAATCTCAGCTGAATCAGACTTTTTGCAGCACAGGACCTCAGAACAGGATAGTCCTACTGCACCATGACACAACAAATCTTCAAGCTCTTAATAGTTTCCTGTTTGGATTCACCTATGAATTCAGGGACAAAGAAGAAATAAATCAGAAAGAACACTGGAATTCTTGCTCCTGTCCGTGTCCTAGTGAAGGTGTGGAACAGCTTGTATCCCTGTCCTTAGCACTGCTTTGCCAGCTCTTTTTGCCAAGCATAAAGCCCCCACAAAAACAGACAAAACCACAAACAAACAAAAACCCCAAACAACAAAAAACCCCACAACCATCAAAGACCAACAACAGAAAAAAACCACCAAATCCAAACCAGCAACCAAATAAAAACCCAAACAACAAACAAAGCACCCTGAGCCCTTACAGAAAGTAATACAGTCATCTCCAGGGAAAAGAAGAATCTCCTCTGGTAAACTGCTCTGAGCTCCCGGTAGCTGCAAGACCAAAGCAGACCTAATGCCCGGTCTCTCCAGTTTTGGCGCCCACGAGGCAGTCACAGGCTAATGGTGCTGCTTTTTTAATTTGGCCAGAGACTTACAGTACAAAACTGATACTATGTTCTGAACTTGAGAAGAGCACAGTTCCCTGACTTGCAAAGTAATACTTCTCTCCATTTGGTTTTGGGTTTTTTTTTTTCCTAGGTGTCTTACCTCAAGGTGGTGCAAGCCACTTTAGCTACATGAATCACCCCTACAAGGCCTGTTATACCAAGCAGACAACCTCAACTTTATTACAGAATCCTAGAATAGTTTAGGTTGGAGAAGACCTTTATGATCATTGAGTCCAACCATTAACCCAGCACTGACAGGTCACCAGTAAACCACGTCCCTCAGCACCACATCTCCAGGGCTTTGAAAGCCCTCCAGGGATGGGGACTCCACCACTGCCCTGGGCAGCCTGGGCCAGGCCTTCACAACCCTTGCAGGGAAGACATTGTTCCTCAGGTCCAACCTAAACCTCCCCTGGCACAACTTGAGGCTGTTTCCTCTTGCCTTACTGCTTGTTCCTTGGCAGAAGAGACCAACACTCATGCAGCTCCAACCTCCTTTCAGGGAGCTGTAGAAAATGATAAAGTCACCCCTGAGACTCTTTTTCTTCAAGTTAAATAACCCCAGGCTAATTGCCAACATTCAAAAGTCTTCCCTAAGCTTTTTATGACATTATGGACACAGGGTATTAATTTGTTGGGGAGCTTTTTTTTTCCTTGTTTTGTGTTTTCTGTTTCTAAAACTTTTATAACATTTTCTCTCAAAAAAACCCACCATAGCTGTTAAAGGCATCCTGAATATTCACTTGTATCTGCATACAAGTTTTTTCACTGTAACAGAGTATTTTGAAATGTCTGGCTTATGATTACTACCAGTTTTTCTCTTGTCACTCACAATAAGCAAATCTAGAAGGGCTGCATGAAAGGCAAAGTGAACAAAGTCCAAGAGAAAAGACACTGTTTATAATAGAAGGTAATTAATGAAGTGGTAAAATGAAAGAAGTAGTCTAAACATGAAAAGTCACATGTATCTTTCCTCTATTAAAAAAAGCTTAACCATTCAAGAATTCTTCATTTCCTGGCCTTCCAAAAAACAAGTTGACACTCTACTGTCTTTCAAAATGCCAATTTTAATCTGGACTTGTACCACCAGTTCATTTATGAATCAGTTAAGCACACATTAAGCTTTAATGTGGAAAGGCATTATGTGTCTGCTCCATCTGCCGCACACCAGTGAAAGTTAACAGCTACAACCCTTTTTTTTTTTTAATTTTCAAAACTAGTATATTAACTTCCCCAAAAAATGAACATAAATTACAAGCTTATGTTTTGTAATGAGAATTATTTACAGCTGTGTAATATTTATGCAGTTCTGACAGATGTTTGCCAGCATCCTTCACCATATAGGCAGGATAGTTCACTTCAATGGCACAGGAAAAAAAGAAGATGCTCAAGCCAGAGATATATCAATTGGAGAATTTATAGGAGGTAAAATGAATTTACTTAGAGTCCATGGACATCGGTGCAGGCTGTCCACTGACTTTAGTCAGAACAGAAATTAGACTTCCTCTTTTGCAGGTTTTGTTAAGGGCACTTACACTCTCTACTTGCATCATTTTATTAGCTAATATTTTTCAGTTGTAACTGGAATTGAGAACAGACAAGCTTTATTCAGAGGGCAGTGTGATACTTAAAGAGCCAGTCTTTCTTCTGTTTGCATAAAAGCCTTACTGTACCTTTCCATCCTCCTTCTATTGTTAATTATCCATTACCTAACAACTTTTTACATCCTTCCACGGAGCAGATATCAATTTTGCCACTAGCTAAGTGGGGAAAAAATAAAAATAATCAGCTTTTATGACTCTCCTCTAATCCTAAACTTTTTGTATTGCCCTATTTTAGCTAGGAAACAGCAGCAAGATCTTTGTCCTCAAAGTGATTATTAAAATACTCATTACTGAACCACATTAGAAGACCTCTATAAAAGCTTCAGACTGGTAATGACTTAGGTCAGGCACGAACTGTGAAAGATGTACAAAGTTGGCAATGAAAGGCCCGCTGCTTGCTACTATTACTTGTAGAGTGGGTGTGGAAGCATTTCCCTATTTATTTTTATAAATTAAGAAGTTCCAACTTTACTTAATGGGGTGGGTTTTGGAGGGTCTGGGTCCATTTTTTTTATGCTGTATTTTCAGTGGTCTGATGAAGTGAGGTCACCCATAACAAGGCATAACAAAGAACTGCTCACTGCGCATGGACCAAGAACACTGTCCAGGACTCATTAGGACTTAAATGTAAACACACATATAGAAAATATGTGCATTCATGAACTGACAACAGGATTAAGGTCTGGAGGATAGTCCTGCACCTCTTACAGTCTGTTCAGTAACCTACCAGATCTCCCTAAAATCTAGATACAGTGGGTTGAAGTGAGAAGTTACCCTTGAACTTTACCTCTGGCTTCTTTAGCTCTTCTATGATCTCACATACTTAGCATGTGCCCAAACTTCTTTTTATTTGAATTAAATTAGTACTAAAAGCAAAGTATATTAAGCCCCCATTATTTTGCCTACAAAATTCCACCAACATAAAGACATATCTATGTTAGCATCTACTATGGGACTGAAACAGTTAATAGATTATTCTTTTAATTGTGATTAAGATATATGGAGTAGTATGTATTTAAATGCCTTAAGCACTCTCAAAGACTTCTTAGAGTCCTTTAAATACTTAAGTCATTGAATAGATTTAATATTGTAACATAGGACTGCTTCTCACAGGCTATTTTGAATCCACATTCAAATACACATACATACACAAATTCCTTTTTTATTTTTTCTTCAATTCAATTTAAATGCTGAATATTTAACACTCAGACCAACATAATATATTATGTTGTTTCAGGACTTATACATTTTCAGAATGTGGTTCCACAAAACCAAAGGGTTTAGTCTTCAAGGAAGAGAAGCCATACATTCTATAGAGAAAAAACATTATTGTGATTTACTTTAGGATTTTGCCAGAAAATTTGTACTTATTAACAAGCGTATCCTAGAAGAGAACAAGCACATGAGCCATGATTTTGCATAATCATGGATTTGCATAATCATGGCATCAGGGTTTGCATACCCCTTAAAATAATGAAGCAGCACTACAAAGACAGAGCATAGATCCTGAGAACACGGAGCCTTCCTTTTTATGCTACCAAAATAGCACTGCTTTCTTCTTATGAAAACCCAGACTTCCAAAAATTTGTCCATCATTTCTTCTCAACAAGACTGCAGTTAGAGAAACAGATTTAAATGGCACTTGTATTACATTAAGAACTTTTAAATACTGGAAGGATTGCATCACAAGAAAGCAGGTATGTTCACTACCCTGAAGCACTGAGAAATGACTCATCTGCTGAAGCAAAGACTTGAAAGAACAATCTCCCACGTGCTCAGTCTTTATCAAAAGAGAAGGGATTGGCATAAAATAAGGGTCTTACACAGCAAGGGCAAGGCGAGACAGAAGTGATTCTGATTACATTAGGGCTTGAGCTACATCTAAGACAGAATCAGCTGTTTAAATAATGGACTGTTGCAAAGAGCAAACCCCTCCCTGTAGACTATTTTGTCATCACTATAGGGCACACAAATGGCAAGTGCTTCCAGGGATAGAGCTACTTCCAAGAATCAGACTTGTTCTGATCAAATCTTCTAGTTAAAATCTGGGCAGAGTGGCAGACACCAGAGATTGTAGTAGAAATGCAATGGTGAAGTAGGTTATTACCTTTGGTCTTCCTTAAATGATCTCTCTGTTTATTGTTTTGGGGTTTTTTGGTTTGTTTTTTGTTTTGTTGGGTTGTTTTTGTTTTGGGGTTTTTTGTTTGTTTGTTTTTGTTTTACACAACATAATCCAGCAGAAGTTCTGTACTCAGAAGTTATGGTGTCAGTATAACCCCTTCAGACCTTTCCTATTTTATTCATTTCATGAGCATGTCTGAGAAAAATTCCTCCAGCTCCATGGAACAAGGATTACAAAACAATTTAGCCAAGTAGTGAAGCCAGAAATTATCAAAATGTTCAGTCACTTAGCCTTAAAATTTTAGGGCCCTCTCTGGATTCAGCCAAAATATTTAGGCAGACCATTCCTTGTTTTTCAAAATAGAATACAATAATGAAAAAGGCTGTCAATAATTCATAGGTGACTGTCAGAACTACAAAGTCCATCAATTAACCATGAGCATACTTGGTTTGTTCAGCTTCCCCAGATTTCTTCTTTCATTAAAAAAAAAAAAAAAAAAAAAGAAAAAAGTAGCTACAACAACAAAAAGTAGCTACCAACTGTTGCTTTTTTTAGTAGCTCTACTTTTGGTCCGAGTAAGTTCTTTATATGAACTGACAACTGCCCACTACCTTGAGCTTTAGATGTGATCAATACTACTACTTCCTCAAGGGGTCCAGAGAAAGCACCAGAACAGAAGTAAACTATTTAAGGATCCAGATTCGGACAAATGACTTTTGCTTTGACTTTAAAATCTCAAAAAGCATTTATAGACTGGTTTAGAGTTTAAGGGCTGTTTATGCTGTCATTTTTAAGTGAGTGCTGTATGACTAGTTTCTCTTCAGCATCCCAAATAAATCCCCACTGTAATTCTTTCTACAGCATAAACGTTACTCCATGACACCTTTTTCCAGATAATGTGTTCCTCCAAGGTGTGTAAATAAGGCTGTTAAACAATGCAGATACCTAAATTCTGAAGGATGTTCTGGAAAGCATTCTCTAAATAACCTGATTACATCTGCTGTATGCAAAGCAGCCATGCCAATTAATTCAGTGTTACTTCAGGAAGTGCAGCACGTTTCAGTGCCACGGGATTACAAATAACACAGTAGTTCATAGTCACAGTAAACTCAGTTCTTGAAAGTCAAATACTAATTTGGAATAGACATAGTACACAATCAAAGTAACGCTCAAATATCCTGGTCATGTTCTCTTGGTAGCATTGACTCCTCTGTAGCTGTGTTCCTGTAAAGTCTCCTGCCAGTTTTGCAAAGGCACACATTGGTCAGGAGGTTACTTACAGCAATGCTCTTCAAAGTAGTTCATTTCAAAACCAAAGGCAGAAGGAAAAGATTATTAAAAAAAAAAAAAAAAAGCTGTAACATCTTGGGCAAGCCAAGCTTATTTTAGTATATTCCGAGCACATACTAAGCGACAATGTTCAAGCTGAAATCCTCATCTCCAAAGCAGAGTGGGAACTTTGCTCAATTTATGCATCAGAACTGAGGGGGTTATTAGAAGGCTGGTGATTTAAATGACTTCTTGATGGATTTTTGCTATTTGAGCACAAATGGACTTTATTTTTTCCAAAAATGAATTATGGTGTCATCTTAATTCATGCATGTTGTTGGTTTACAATATCTAGAAAGGAAAAATTCAATTGATTTGGATTCATTTTAACAGGACTGATATGTTCCAATCTTTGCCACTTCTAAAGTTCTGAAGATTTTAAGTTTCACTGTGTAATAAACAAAAGCATATGAAGAAACTGAAAGAGTGAAGATAAGAGAACATTCTCTACCTGTACTCTTATAACACTTCAAAACATAGTTCTTGAGTATGACTCAACTTTTGCACCATACACAACATGGGTTAGAATAAAACAACTAAAACCAGAAGCAAGTCACTTAATACTTATCTTCAAAAGACTTGGTTTTATTTGTTGTATGGGAAGTGTATGTACTCTTTAGTCAAGTTCTATTACTTTTGGTGCCAATCTCTATTTTTGTACATAGATACTGTTTCTTACATTAAAATTCAGGGGTGGAATCTTATTCCCCTGATAAAGTTAACTATTATAAATAAATTACAGGGTTATCCCAAGTAATGTGCTTGATTTAATCAACAAGAAGTTAATTAGGCCAAAATGATGGCAGAAATTAGGCAAGACTAGTTGACAGGTATTTACAGATCTCTTCAGCAGGTAAGACTGGAATTGGGAATGAGATTTCATCAAGTGAGGGTATTCATTATGAAGACAAGTTAAAGTGCTTTACTTTCTCCTCTTAACCTCAACAGAAGACAGCTTATGATAAGGAAAAGGAAGGAGGCAGAAAAGGTAAGAGCTTTCAGCTAGTAATTTTTACTTAGTAAGTCACAGAAACCTTTACAGACTTCATTACGCTTTAATAACAAAGTACACATGAAGGGCTTGCTTACTGCATTTTGGTCATCTTTGAAAAGGTAGCAAAACCTACAGATTCATTTACAGAAGCTAAACCAACATACAGTATCATTTGAAATCATGCAATACAACATTTGATTGCTACAATTATCAAATCATGGTATTTCTTGTGCTCATCCTCCTGCCTATGTATGATATTGGTGGCCACAGCAACATGATGATAAACATTAGACTGGACACTAAAGAAAGAAGCGGTACATTCACAAAACTCGGAACTCCTTGGCATCTACATCCATGTTCTAGAATATGAGGATGTTTGCAATTATATTCCACCACTCATCCAAGCTCAGCATAGCATGCTTTTCAAAAAAGTTTTTGTTCACCACAGAATCATAGATTGGTCTGGGCTGGAAGGGACCTTTAAGATCATGTAGTTCCAACTTCCCTGCCTGGGCAGGGACACCTCCCACTAGATCAGTTGACAAGTCTGCCTTCAAGTGTACACCACGTGAGCAGAAGATTAAAAATGACAGAGCAGGCACAGCACTTCTAAGGCCATTTGTCCTTTTCGGCTGCTGTGTTTCCCAGAGGAAACTCATATTTGGAGGAAATTATAGCTAGGATGTCATTTCATACAGTCCATTGTTGCAATAGGAAATGAATTCTCCATTGATGCACCAGAAGCTCACTACATTCTAAACTTTTTTTAAAAAGTACTCTTGTTTTTCCTTTGCTGTTCAGCAAGGTAGTGGTTTGTAGCTATTATTTTATTCCTTAGACCATAGAAACATTTGTCCTTTCTGTTCTTCCTTATAAGATGCCTATAGATTTTTTCCTTTTTTTTTTTTTTTAAATCTCCCTGAAGTTTAACAGATCATTTAAATTAAAATGCATAAACATTTCCCATCACTTACACTTGACTAATTTGAATCCCCATCAACTACACACAAATTTTCTTCTTTTCTTTGTGTGTGATCTTTATTTCAAACAGCACAAGAATATCTTCCAGAAGAGATGCAGATAGACTTAAAATTGAGCTGAAACATTAATGATGTAGTAATTAAGTCAACTGGTTTCCAAGATATCTTATATGCTGTTGATAGTAGGCATAATAAGTTGCCATCATTAATTATATATGTAAATGATGGGTTTTTTCCCCCTTCTCTCTTCCAGTTAACTTCTTATGCTCCCCTGTATGAGCATGTTAGTATAAAACATCTTCACATCAACTGCAACTTGGACTGGGAAACTTATAGCCAGAGGCACCATTTGTTTCTCTGCCTGACAGCTACACAGAGTCTCTTTCCCAGTACTGGAAAGAGTACTCTATAACTTGCTTAAGAGTTCTCCATAATTTGCTTAAGAACATTCAGCTGCCCAAAAGGCAGCACCATCAAATTCACACATAGCTTTTATTAGCACTTACTGTCACACAACAAACTTGACACCTCATCCTTTCTCATTACTGTCCATACCAGACAATGGACAAAAAATTCTCTTCAATTCATCCTGTATATCAACTCTAAAAGTACTTTTCAAAGGTAGCCAAGAGGCTGATATGGTGGCTTTTAATATACACAATACACAGGTTAGAACTATTGACGCTTCTCCTACAACAGGGAAATTTCCATTTTTTAATGGTAAAGCTGGTTGCATTTCAGTAAAATACAAACTGACAAGTGATGTCAGTGACCAGTCATTCAAGCAGCCTAAATTGTAACTAATTTAAAGATGCCATGTACTTACAGAGCTCAAGTCTTCCGTCCAGGAGTTCAAAGCAGTTTATAATGGTTTCCTGCTTTCCAAAGTATGCAGGAGTCCCTATCTGGGGAGCTAAGGACTTGGACATGGCTGTAAGGATGGGAACCACACAAACAGCACTTGCTGATTTCCACCAGCACTTGTTTTTCCTGGTCTCCTTCCACCTCTCCACCTACCTAACACTAGCAAATACTTCAGAGAAGTTTGAGTCCTATTTAAGTTTCACGAGCAGTATCAGTGCAACAAAATTCACATCAGATTTTTGCCAGAGAACTCCATTAGTGGTTTATTTTCCATGTTGCTGTTTGGGAGCACACTGCCACCACAAATTAGAATCCTCCGAGAGCTCTGATTAAGGAAAAAGCTATTGAGAAACCCATAAAATCATGACAAAAAAAAGTCTTCTCTTTCTCCAAAAAGCAGAGGAAGAACAGTAGGCAAAGAAACAACCAACAATCACCACCTCAGCCATAAACACACTTTGTCAACCTCTCCAGCTTACTTCTACTAGTTCCTAGGAAGCAGATACATCACAAATGTACCTGCTTTAGTCTTAATTCCAGTTATTTATAATGTGCTTTTTAGGATATTAATTTACTGTGACAACCTATAATGTTCTTTGTTTTTATTAACATCTTATTCTGGACTCAGTTTCTCCAACACAGTTTGCTTATTTCATCTTCCATTTACCTACTATTGCACTTACTGGAATACTTCCAAAAGCATCATTAAAGCAGCCTAGATGAGAAACCTGATATCTGAATCATGGTTAGTTCCCAATGCAAGGATCATTCTTGAATTACACAGACATAAAACTACCAAGAATACAGATTTGAAAAGCAAAAAGGAAAAAGGAGTTTTTAAAGGTATTGGTAGTTTTTTTTACAGATCTATTTTTTGCTGCCTATTTTCCCACTGGATAAAATTAGCCTAACCATGACTACTGGCATAAAGCAATGATGTCAGAAAGACACGCTGTGAAAGTTCCCTCATTTTGTCAATGTGCAGACTACTACATAAAAATTGATGGATTGCACCTGAACCAAAGGTACCTGCATCTTAAAGTCCTATCTATAAATGTCTTATATATTAATCCTTTCAAAGGAAATAGATTATGCACAAGGAGTCAGATAATTTTTTCATCAGTGCGTAGAGGCAAACCATTAACAGAACTCTGTCTACTACTCGTGATCCTACTAGTTTGAAAATACAAATGGATTTCCACCAGCTACTGTAAACTGTTTTCAATGTTCTGGAGAGAAAAGTGACAGTTAATTCTGTTCCTAAAGTCACTTTTTATTCCTGTCCTTGCAGGGCAATGGGAATATAGTCACATCTCCATTTAAAAAGATAACAGGGAAAAATGAAGAGGGGAAAAAATGAAGAAGAAGAAAAGGAAATTAAATCCTTCAGCCAGTTGTAAGTACAGCTGAAAAACTGACCATCTCTCTCAGCCTGCAGTACAGACCAGGTAAAGTTTTACGTCACGAGGGTACACACATCCTATGTTCTTCTGAAAAGCAGATATAAAGAGCAGCCAGAAAGCAACTCCATGGGGTATAAGCTGCATATCAGAGTGTCTTCACCTCATTAAAACTGTGGTTCATTTAGTGGTGGTTCTCCTCACCCTACTGAACAGCTAATAGATGTGTTAAGTTCTACTCAAAATGCAAGCTACACCTGCTAGTCTCAACTGGGGTGAGGGTATAGAAACAGGAATTCTACCAAGTAATTACAAGCCATTCAGCAGAAGTTCCAGAACCAACTTTAACCAAAACCCTTGAAGAACATTATGAAGCATACAGTACATATAAGATATTTTATGTCTTTTTTTTTTTTTTCTCTTTATATTCAGATTTTGTCTCCTAGCTTTAGCCAGCTTTCTATCCACTCAAAATTTACTGTGGAATAGCAAAATCATGAGGGAAATTCAAACTACTTTATCTACACAGAAAAGAAATCCTGTAGCACTACAAGCACGCCACTGACTGAGTCAAGCTGTGCCCACGTGTTGCTCATGAAACCTTATCTTACAAGTAACCAGTGGCACTACTTCCAAACAACTCCTTTAAGAACTGGGTATAAAAAGTAGCTGCATTGAATTAATGCAAAGCCACTTAAAGTTTTGTCTTTTTGACATTGAAAATTCAGCAACTACCAGCCTGTCATGATAGTTCTATTGAGCACAATCATCACTTTGAAACTCACACAAATTACTGATATTTCCAGGGGAAATAATTTTAGGTAAGATGCTTGCATGTGCTGGTTTATCCACCTGGATTGTATCTGATTTTTAGCAAGACCTGAATCTACTTTTCAGCAAAAAGAACAGAGTCTCGCTAATTTAGAAGTCAAAATATCAGTAAAATACATTGCCTGAAGCAAAAATTTCATTAAATTGCAAACAGACACCTACCTGTGTTTACACAACCACTGCAAAAAACATTCAGCCCTTTCCCCTTTAATCCACTGATCAGTACAATGCTATCATATCTTCTTGCCAATTTAGTCTAAGGAAACAGTATTAAGGTGGGGGGAAGCAGTTATCTTAGTTCATACAGAACACTTTTTCTACAAAACATAACTGGTGTCATGGCTGTGATGCTTAGAATCATTTGCAGTACCTTTTTTTTTGCTTTTGAGTCCTGAAAAGCTATGATATGTCTAAAGGTTCTTCAACATGTTGAAAAGCAATCCAGAAAAATAAAAAACTTAGGTTAAGTCCAGAACTACTTTTAAAGACTCTCGGGTTGAAGAGGTCCTCTCAACCATGTTGCTCCTACTAGCAACTTACACATTATACTTTGAGGCAATACTATGATTTTGGCTGTATTGCCTAAGAACTAGAACTCAGTTAACCTATTTCTTGACTAAACTGCCTCAAAAAAGGCAGTATTACTGTCTTGTTTTCCTTCTTCCAACAGAGGATGTGTAAAAACAGTAGAAGGTTTCTCAACTAAGGTTTATGCTTCTCACTTACAGGGTTAACTGTCTGAAATTTTATGAGGTAAAACATCTACTGTTGTAGCTGCCCAGTGCTAAACTGTCACTTGGATTAACTATCAATACTGGACTGGCAAGGGTTATTTTGAAATATATTAGTAATTCTCCTAAGCAAGTCTGATATGTAAGTTGAAACAACTGTTGAGGTGTACACTCAACCTTTCTTGAAAATCAGAAAGTTTGAAAAACCCCCAAATTTGGTACATGAAAAAAAATAAATGAAAAAATAAATTAAGGCAGTTAATATCACCAGGAAATCTTGGAGGTCTAGTTCTGGTTTATAATCAAGAATCCCTTTCTGGAAAATCAAGTGCCTAAAGTGCTGCTCCTGACACCGCCAAGTTATTTTACTGTACTGAATGGAATTGCACCTGAGGACAAAGTTTTGCTACTGTGAGTTCTTCCCACTTTCCGAGAAAAAAAAAAAAAGTGAAAATGATACTACAGAGCTCAAATAATGACTGTCAAGTACAGCACATGTATGACCATGTCCTGCTCTCTGTAACCATTCAGAAATCTCTGATGAAGTCAACTCACAGGACCCTAAGAAGAGCAGGGCACAGAGGGTATAGGCCAGCTGGTGGTTTCAGATACATTAGAGCATGGAAAACAGTGATGCAAAACTCTCCCTAACCAGGCCACATGAAGGAGCATCACCTTCTCTTCCAGCTTCGCCTTCTCAGCTCCTGGAAGCTGTTTCCATATATTTTATTTCTGTTAGCAGTAATAAAACTAATTTAAATTAACATCAAGAAGCTATCCTATTCCACTCTACTGTAGAGGGTCAGCCTGACATTTACATAAAAATCTAATGGAGGAAAATGTCTTCGTTTAAATTAGTAACAAATGGTGATTTTGCACATTCTGAGGACTGGTTATAAAATTGCAGAAAAGTCTTTCCAGCATTATTAAAGCCATCCAGAAAAGACCCTCTTTACATGTAGCTACTAAGTCATTTAGACTGCAAAGCAACATATCTGAACTTGAAAATTGGTTTTACAGGGTTATCTGTCTAATTCCCCAAACCCTGTACTTCGCAGATTATCAGAGAGGAGACTGAGTCACACAGTTCAAGTAGATTTTACTGTGAAAAACAAAACAAACCCCCAAAACCTGGCTTCTGCTTGACTTTCTCTCTGGCTCAATTACCAAAGTTTGTCAAGGTCTGTTTAACAGCCTTTCCTCCCACTCTCCTCGCAGCACTGAATGAGGCTGATATTCTAGAATTCTTTCCTGCTCTGAAGTAAATTAGACAATTACTTTTCTACCTAATCTCATGTACACCTTTACAAGAAATTAGCCTTTTTGCATGATTCCCAGACACAAAACTTCCCACGTCCTCCATTTATTGACATACTGAGAAGAATTAGACACTTTTCTTTCAGTTCACCTATTTAGCTAATGTTTTCTCTATCACTAGTAATTCAGCTGCCCTCTTTTTCCTTCTTTTTTTAACTAACCTTCAGTCTCTCTCCTCTTTCTTTGCATATTTCTTAAATGATATGGGTATTCACAGAACACCTCATTTTTGACAATAGCCTTGCCACCTCTCAGTGCTGCTTTGATGCAGTATTGTTACTTATGCCTTACCCCATTTTGTTCTTCATTTCTCTTAAAAAAGCACAAAATTGGGAAGGAATTAAAAAAAAAAATCTAAAGAGGAAAGGTCAATTCCAGTGCTCTGACTGAAGGAATATTATGCACAGGATGGCTACTGGAACAAGGACTCTGTGCTGCTGCCTACTGACCACAGCACCAGCTAGTGCTGCACAAGGAATATCACAGAGCAGTTGTGTTGAGTAGCTACAGCCAACTCAAATATAAGTTCTCACCTATTTTCTGACAGAAAAGCAGTAAAATAATACCTAGGGAAATAATTACACCTTTAATCTGTTCATACTACTATTAATCCCTTACAAGAATTAAAACAGGAAAAGAAGGAATGTCAGAACAGATGAATTGTTTCTGGCAAGGCCGGTAGGGGTTTCTCACTGCTCTCGAGTCCCTCTGCACCTTATACACTGCTTGAATCCTCTGCTCTGTTGCCTTGCATTCATTAAACACACAAGGTCCATAGTGGAAGTAAGAAGAACATTTTCTAAACCTTGAGACTTACTATTCTTTCAAACTTTAATATGATAGATTATGCTACAGATATACTTTCTTATCTGTAACTGTCAGGTAATACCACTAAATATTAAAACTGCTTGTAAAACAAAAAGGACCATCACACTGACAGTTCCATAGCTCACTTGGTATGTGTTCATTACCTCTGAAAATGCAAAATGTTCAAAGCAATTTATCAGTTTTAATAGATTTAACTGATACCTGGGCTTGCAGATTCACCAAAAGGAAGCCAATGCAAGCTTATTAGAATACAACAAAATTATAAGCATAAAGAATTTTAAGATCTTGCCCAAACAATGGGATAATTTATTACTTTGTCACCATGAGAAAGCCAAAGGGGGTGGGGGATCAAGATTATTTTTAATTGTTTCAGTGTATTACCTCATATCACATTGCTGTCCTGCATCAGCCTTGTCTCAGCATAGTCAGAATCAGTGATTACTGCATCTTTGAAACTTTTTTTTTTGCATAAGTTTTCATCACAATGATGAGCTATAAAGCTATTGAAAACAAATCCACCAAGGCAATAACTTTTGCAAGTGAGCAACAGTATAAATTCCAGGGCATCGCTTATACTGGCTACTGCATTCCAGTATGTAAAAAAATCCAGCTATTCCAAAAGAAGTCTCTCAGTCAGGAGCCTGATTTGTACTCACTCAGATGCAAGTAGGACCTGAACCCATGGATTCCCAAACCCAAACACAGAGGCGTGTTTAGCAGCAGACTCCTAGGGCCTGCCCAACCCCACTGTGCATTACAACATGGTGTGGGGAGGGTGGAGGAAAAGAGAGGGACAAAACAAGTGAAAAAGAAGAGCCACAGGAGATGTATTTGCCTTTTGAATCCTCATTTCTTTGCTGCTCAGAGACAACTGCTAAGATCTTCCTAGAAGAATTACAAAGTTTTATGTGGATGACAATGGTTTGACAGAATGGAAAGGGGTAAGGGGGGAAAAAAAGATGAGTCTAGTTCAAAGCAGACTTACTCTACAAGTCAAACCTAGACAAGCCAGTGTGGGTCAGAGCAGATGCACTGAATTCACATGACTGATTCATCTCTTTCTCTGCATCTGCTAGAAATGCAAAAATGGAAGTTAATTACTGCACTGGTCCAGCTCATACCTGCACAGCATTGAACATGTGAGAAAGATCTTGCTTCTGTATTATAAATCACTAAACTATCATAGGATACTGCTTTCTAGTGACAGAATTACATGACAAATTATCATCCATCTGATCTCAAAGAACCCTTTTAGCAGAAAGGAAAAAAACAAAACAAAACAAAACCAAAAACGTTTGTGCCTCAGAATTTATTTGAAGTGATCCTTTTACCTTAAGTGCTAATGCTAGTGAGAGTCAAACACCACAGTCCTAACTGATACATTCACTTATTAGCTGCAAACATAAACCATAAACTGATTCAAGTTACTATGGTGTCTGTCCAGTTAATGCTGAGACAGCACCTTCTATTCCTGGCTTCTAACCCACTCACAGCTCTTTGTTATGCTTTATTTCATGGATTCAACAGAACAATTTGGCAGGACACTGGTACAGTTTGGGTAGCATACCAATTTGCCAGCATTTTACTGATACTTCTGTGAGCGGGAATGAAGATTTTTTTCTCTTCAGAGTTTTAGCACTATTCCCTAGGCTGACCTTATCATTTCATTTGAGATTATTACATTTCATCTTCATTTGCCAGAAAGAAAGGAAAACAGCATGAACCAAATTAACCCCAATGTAAAGAAGCTACCTAGACATAAAAGAGCTCAGGGAGCTTTTGCTCAAGACAAGACAAAATCTGACCAGGATTTTACACAGGCAGAAACATAAAAGCACATTCTCAGTGACACGTCACCTCTGCTCCAAAGAAACACACTTTAAGAGGGAGGATGGAAGAGTTGGACTGAAAGAACATTTCAGAAGGAGGATGGCTCTGCCGTCTGCTCAAGCTTCCTGCTACTGCATACATCCGTTAGCCTAATTATAGGCTATCATGAAAGTCTGGAACTGTCCTGGAGTAACTCAAGTTCATGCTGAATATCAGAATTAATTCACTGAGCAGCCTCAAAACAGAAGATTGTATCAGTGCTCCAAGATTCACACTGATTGCCTGCAGGTTTCCATAGAGAATACATGCTGTTGATTTTCACCATCACAGCCCTGAAGCCTGGATACAAGAGAAATATGCAGAAATACCACAGTGCTGTCATATTGAGTAGTATTGTAGAATCATTTCACTTGGAAAACACCTTTAAGACCATGGAGGCCAATTTCTATAGGTGCACAAAGTCTGAGCAGACCCTTCCTCTAAGAGTATTTCTGGTCAGACACACAAATAGTATTCCATCAGTCTTGCAGCCCAGTCCCTTTGCCTATCAGCCAAATAACACCCACCCCCCATCCCCTGCAATGAAATCATGCTAGTTCATCAAGATGCATTCTAGGGGTGATGGCTAGAGTTCTATTAATACTTAGTTTCCAGATCTAATGTAACTGGTTTTCAGCTGTGCCTATATGCTACTTAAATACCTCAAAATATGGTCACTAGTAGATGAACTCGACTCTTTCCAGAGTGCAGCAGTGATACCACCCCCCACCACAATGTGGGCAACCACATCCCACAGGAGACATGGCAGGTCAAAACAAGAATGACCATTACAGGCTGAAATGTGACCTCAATTACAGTTCTGTAAATTCACATGGCAGCGGAGTTATTTTTAGTTTGCCTTAGCCGATCAGCATTAGTCCTTCCACAGCTCGCCAGCATATTGGCAACCCTACTGGGAGTTAAAATAAACAACAAACAAAAAGCAAGGAATAAAGCACAAGCATCTAACCCCAATCTGAACTAGAGCAGCTTGTGATTTTGTTCAGTTCAGTTGCTGTATATTAAAAAAATACTACCAACATCACCATCACCATCTTGAACCATACTGATACCAAACTGATTTTGATTTCTGTTATTAAAAAAAAAGCATTTAAAGGAATCTTTGATCACTTCCTACAGATCCCTTTTTTGGGTATCAGATTGATTACTTTGCAGTTCACCTGGTTTTGTGGATAGTCTGCATACCTGGGAGTAAGATCTGCATTTTTAATTTGACATAATTTAATTGAAGGTCCTGGCTTTGTTGGTTTAAGACATAAAATGCAATAAATTTAGATACAAAGTCACGACAATCCCCAAAACAAGGTGCAGGATATTATGGTGAACCCACAACGAACATTTTGGACCTTATGTCATTGATCAATGGTCACATTCCTTGAGAACCAAGGCATCTGCTTAACTGCAATATTCTAATGAACATGGAACACTTTCAGACTCAAGCACATCATTTTAAAGTTTCAGTCCTGTTCAGAGCACTGTTATTACAAGTTCTACAAGTCTGAGTCACAGACACATTTTCAAAGAGGCAGGTTTAAAAGAAAAAATACCCTTAAGGTAACAAGTATAAAATACTAAATGAGTAAGTTAAAAGTAAAGTATCTGTTAATTACATTAAATTCTCTAAATTTTCTGAATCCTCCAAGTGCATAATGAGTATTGTAATAACGAGTCTATGAAAGGTCTCGCTGCAAGTGAAGGAGACTGATTAAAAAGGCCTGAATAAATACATAGATTTCTCCCCAGCACAGATGTTGTCCCCCAAAACCAGCAGGCAGTTGGCTCACTGCTGTGCCAACACAAATCACTATTGAGTACTCATTTTGAGGGAAAACACTGAAAAAAACCTATAAATAATCTTTTGCAATTATCAAAACTAACATCTGACTCTTAATGGTGATAGATGCATTCAGGTAGTGTCATGTTATCTACTACTGACCTTATCTCAGGAAGATCTATTATTAAAAATACAAATAGCATGCTAAGCAGAATCAATAAAAACACATTTAAAGCAAATCTGCCTCTATGTAGTGCTTTTAAATAAAGTTACGCTTGTTTAATATTTCCTTAGAACAAAGACATCAAGACAGAAAAAATACAATGTAAACATACCTGATGCTTCTTGAACTTTCACCTTCAGACCTGTAAAGTAATACACAAATACTTAGGTCATAATGACTTACAGAGTCTATAAGCCAGATAGCCTAAAAATGGTAGATCATCCCATGAATTCTCTCCCTTTGCATTTCAGTTAGTTTTTATAAGACTCGTTGTACTTTCCCTACTAATGCTTGTAACTTTTTTTTTTTTTAAAACCTTTTCTCACTCTTTAGCTGAAAAGGTCATAAGCAAATATGTTTAGGAATCTAATCCCCGGGTTTATTAGGCACTACTTAGAGAAGGCTACAGTTTGCAAATAGAAGTAATTCAAAAGATTTTAAACCCCACACTTGTCTGAATTTCATTAATGTGCAAAAATGAGGGATAAGAAATACTAAGGTACTAAGAAATACTAAGGTACTAAAGGGTTTATGTTTCTCAAGGTGAGATAATTTTATCAATCCAGATCAGAACAATGCCTCTCCCCAGTCCTACCCAACATTTTTAAGTAGGGAAATTTAATTTCATGTCATTCATACTGATAAGGTTTCTTCCTCTGAGGAAACAAACTTAACACTCACAGCATTTCATGAAGAAACAAAACCCAGAAGAAAACATACAACCATTTGCCCAATTATTTTCCTTCCTCACTCCAAAACAATCCAGTCTCAGTGCTACAGACATCTTAAATACATCAAAACCAGGAATTAAACAAACAAAGAAAAGCAGGAGATTCCAGAGGAAAGCAAAGTCTCCAAACACTCCATGTTATAATCTTACCACAGACACGAATAAAAGTGTGATCAATATGCAGCACTTTAATGAGAATAAGGTAGCACTGAAGTTGCCTCCTCAAGATCAAAGACAATGGCAGTTCTAGAGGAAGTAAATAATCTTCCCTAGTTTGACAGGGGGAAAAAAAAAAAAGGCAGCCAATTTCTTACTAGAATGAATGACATCCCTCTCCAACCTGCATATCATGCTGAAGGCCCTAGAAGAAGTTACAGCTAGAAGTTTCATAAGCCTAATGCCAGAAAGCAAACACTACTAACATTTAATTTTCAGAACCTATTGTAGAAATCAGAGAATGGTTTGGATTGGAAGAGACATTAACAATCATCTACTTCCACCCCCCCTTCCATGGGCAGGGACATCTCCCACTAGACCAGGTTGCCCCATCTGACCTGGTCTTGAACACATCCAGGGGTGGAGCATCCACAGCTTCCCTGGGCAACCTGTTGCAGTGCCTCAGCACCCTCACAGTGAAGAGCTGCTTCTTAATCCAAATCTACCCTCATCCAGTTTGAGGCCATCACCCCTCAACTTATCACTAAAAGCCCTTGGAAAAAAAATCCCTCTCCAGCTTTCTTTTAGGTCCCCTTCAGATACTGGAAGGCTGCAATAAGGTCTCCCCAGTGCCTTCTCTTCTCCAGGCTGAACAACCCCATTCCCCCTCTCCTCACACCTGAGGTGATACAGCTCTTGGATCATTTTTGTGGCCACCTCTGGACTCACTCCAATGGGTCCATGTCCTCCTTGTGTTGTGGGCTCCAGAGCTAGACACAGTGCTCCAAGTAGGGTCTCACTAGAGCAGCTAGAGAATCATCTCCCTCCACTTGCTGGCCAAAACTGATTTATTTATTTTTCCTCCCCTGGTTCATTACATGCTCTAACATTAAGCCTGTTTTCTTCAAGCTCAAAGATGTCTGGATGATTTTCAAAGCAGATGAGAGGAAAAAGTAAAATGAGCTTAGTCTCTTGCCCCACAAGATGCTCATACAGTGGGCAGAGTATGTAACAGCAGAATGAGTGTAGGTTACAGAAAGGTGGCCAGGAACACCTAGAAGCAGGAGTATCAGCTGATGTTCCTGACAGCTAACATCAAGGACAACTTCAAAACAGAAAAGAAAATAGCACAGTGGAAAATTCTGGTGCCTAGAGCAACATGAAACAACTTCTGCCTGGCAAGGAGAATGCTATAAGTAGCCGTACTGAACAATCCCTCAGTCTGAACACCCAGCAGATGCAAGAGCTCATACGGGTGGCTGTAGAGCTTGACTGTGGTCTAAAAAAACATCTTCCAAAATTTTTATATTTGCCTTTTTACTTAAGGTGGTGAAGAATCATCACTGCCCTTCATTTAAGAAAGAATTATAATTTTGGTTTAACAGCATGTCTCATCACTATCAAAACTGTGTGTGTACCCAGCTCAGCATCTACCTGTACAAAGAACACTCTCAAACTCTGAGAATCTGAGTGTTACCAACATCATTAACAGGTAGTAAAATAAATCTAGTGACAACAGAGAAAGAGATTTTATAAAACAACATGGAATGGAAAAAACATCCCGTAAATTCACACACAAGAGCTCTTAATATTAAAGAGAAGATGCTTTGTTGGTTCTTATTGATGTCATATCCTCTCTTCATTAAATCAGCCAGATATCCATCTGCATATCCACCTTTTAATACATCCAGGACAGACCAGAGCAGAAGCAAGGAAAGGACTGGCCCAGGGAGACGTTCTAGGGTCAGGTTGCAGCTTTGGGAATTCAAAGCTGACAGGGTGTTTATTCCCAAGTCTCTTTTGCTTCCCTTCTCTTTTTTTAAAGCCTGACTGGTCACTGCAAGTTGTTATGTTTTCAGATTACACATAGGTAATTCTGATAGAAAACACGTAACTTGAGAGCAGCTTTTTCTGCATCATAACCTTATCCCTCAACATTATGTGAACACAAGGGAAGGAGGAGAAATGAACTCACCTATGCATCTCCAGGAGTAATGAAAAAAATAATGAATAAAGTGTTTAACTGACACCTTCCCACACTCAGTTTTCAGCAAATTATGTCTTGCAGAACATACAACTTCAATTGAAAAAGATGTATATGTAATTGCTTGTACTATCACATTTTCAAATATAGCTGAGACGACTGGATTTTTAACACCTTAATTTTCTGCCTTTCCCTATGACTAGAAAAATGAAATCATCCAAACCCTCCAAACAGCGAAGAGGTCTCCGAGTCAGCAAATCATTCTGGAGTCACTAGAAGCCACAACCAGCCATCCTAGACCACCTTCCTATCAACTCGCTATTCCTCTCACTAAAAGCCAAGTAGTATTTTAAATAAGGGAGGGAAAACTCTGTGTACAGACTGGGCCTCTGCAAGGCATTCTCTTCTGGGCTCTGCCCTCTGCACCAAGGCTAGAGCCACCTGCTCTCCCAAGCTGAACACCTTCAAACCCTGCACAGCTAACAGCACGGGAAGATGGACCACCATCCCTTTATTTTTAGGATCCCGAAAAGTAAAAAGATTTGCAACTGCTAAATCTGCATTTTCAAGGCTAAGATTTGCTCAAGTAAATTCAAAGAATTATTCAGAGATAGTCAATTTTACATAAGGAATGAATAAATGGTTTGCAGGGCTGAATGAACACACTGCTAAAAAAAACCAAGCACCACTAGCAGTCTGAAATAATGCATCAGATTTTCATTAAGAATTCTTCAAAAGCCAGGATTTTGGATCAATATGCAACGTTTCTGCTTATGCTGTAAGCACGTGCTGGGCTCTGGGTTACATTTTTCTTTTTGACCCAGACAAAAGAAGTGATACTGTCACTGCTGAAAAAAGTAGAAAGATAAACTTCTGGTAATATTTTGAATTATTTCTTTTAAGGTAGAACTTAAAGGGGGAAAGGATACAATATATAGAATATCCTCTCTGATACTGTATTTTAAACAGAATATATTCTGCTTCTATACCTAAGTTATATCAGCAATGTGATAAATGTCAGACAGCTTTCTCCAAGACATCTCCCGTTACTTTCACAAAATCACAGAATTACTCAGGCTGGCATAGACCTCCAAGATTATCACCCAACACCATGACATCAGCTAGACCACGTCACTAAGGGTCACATCCAAGCTTTCCTTAAACACCTCCAGGGATGGTGACTCCACCACCTCCCTGGGCAGTCCATTCCAG
>JANIJG010001943.1:60799-86398 GCA_024611175.1 Megaceryle torquata | reverse complement strand
GGGGGGGGGGGGGGGGGGGTGGGGGGGGGGGGGGGGGGGGGGTGCGGGGGGGGGGGAGCAAGACATCAGTTTGGTGAAGCTGCGGCAGCAGCGGCAGCAGCAGCAAAATAAACCCCACAAGTAGCCACTGGATCTACTTGTGTTTGTGCCTTTTGATCTTTTAATTGCTTCTTAGTTATCCTTCAGTGCAAATAAATAGTGCATTGTGTCAAGAAAGAGGAGGGGGGCGGGGAAGGGAAGAAAGAGACACAAAAGAAAGAGCTGTCGCCCAGAAGACAAAAAGGAACAGGTTCTTTGCCCCCACCTTTAAAGGAGTGAATATATCCGTATTTGGGAGGGGGGAAGAAGGGGGAGAAGGGGATAGGATTAGAAATCAAAGCGAAATTGGAAAGAAGCACATTAAGCCTTGGGCATCCTTACAGTAGGAAGAAAAGAGGGAGGTGGTAAAACCCTCTGGGAGTTTATTCGGTTAGTTACGAGAGGATCCACGAGTGTAATATTGTTAAAGGTCAGCCTAAACCTAATTTAAACTGGGGATGTGTGACCTCCGCCCTTCATTTAATACAGTCATAAGGAACATTGCACTGCAGATAGCTGGAACAATAGCTGCCTCCACCCCAAACTCCAGCCCCAGGCATTGCCTGCAAGGAGGGCCTGGAAGGCGAGCAGGAGGACCGGTAAATAAAAGGATGCAGCTAACCTGAGGACAGGGAGGCAGAAAGAGTGGGAGAGGAACAACCGGACAACAGCACTGACTGCCAAGGGGCTTGCAAAAACACATCTCGGGAAGCATCTTGGTTTGAAAGTGGATGGGGCTGCAGCAAAGCATCACCTGAAACTGTGGGAAATGCCATAAAAATAGCCCTTGTGCCTTGCATTTGTCTGGCCGCTGTGGTCATTGGTGCACTTCAGGAGAGAAATCACAGTCATGGGTTCCTGTTAAATTCGCAAGGAGCAAGGTCAGCATTGCAAAGCAAAGTCAAGCCAAAGGGAGCTGAAGCTGAGTGAATCTAAGGTGGGAGCTGGAATAAAAGCAACATCTGAAAGGTGCCCTGAAAGGAGCAGGATATGACCAGGGAAACCTCTGCTGCTGCAGTGGCTCTGGGAGTGTCTGGCCAGACTGCAAAGCCCCCTGACGGCACTGCCCATCTGAGCTGATCAAAGTAGCTCGTGGGTGGCCACCAACGCGTTGATGGGCCAGAAAGCTTTCCAGGGAACGGGGGAAAAACAGGAAAGCTTGGGCCAGCCTCGATCTTGCAGGCAGGGATGTGAGCTTCGGCAGAGGAATGTAAATAGCTGAAGAAATGAAGCGGTCACGGGTGAGGGTGGATGTCAGCGATGCTGCCGGGGAGCTGTGCCAAGCAAGATACCTTCAGGGAAGGGGGCATTTACATGCCTTTTCCTTTCCCCTCCACCTATTACCCAAAAAAGGGAGAGAACACCTAATCGCAGCCCAACCAGGACACCCTGAGATGCTTATTTGGCTTATTTCACAATTATACTGCAAATGGTAAGATGAGCAGAAGGGGAGGTTAAGTTGTACGGTTCAGGTGCTATGCCTACAGCATTACAAAGGTACCCCAGTTTGTAAAACACCTTATATACACTCATATGTCAAGGGTGAGGACAAGCAAGAGGAATCAGACTGCTCTACTGACAAGCCCAACAGGTCTGGGCAATCTCGGCTGAGATGTCCAAAAGGACATGAAAGGAGGGTAAGGGTGGGCCATGGGTTTGGGTCTCCTGTCATTGAAAATGAAGAGAAAAAGTCATCCCTGGTGAGAACAGTGTGATGAGCCAGAGTCCTATACAGCTGTCTGATGGCAGAGGAATAATTGCTCTTGGCCCAGAGTGGTTTTCAGTGGCATTAAGAAAGTGATACCTTTTGTTTTGTAGAACCCAGGAACCTGGCAATGACACCTTGTCCTTGCATGCTGCTAAAACACATTGATCCCAGGGCACACAACACTGTTGGAACAAGAGAGATTCATCGGTGCAAGGGGATGTGCTATATGGGAGGTCCCTGCGTGAAATCGAAGTCAAATAACTAAGACTAGGAGAAATAATTCACCTGGGGCCTCTGGTCAACACAGAGCAAACAAAAGCAAAGTCTGGGCAGGTCTGCTCAGGGCTCCTGGCACTCCTGGATAGGAAAAGCATTTCGGGGTCATGTTCTCAACCCAGAGGATTTCTGCTGCAGGAGTGTTATATGGGCAGAGGAAAAGCAGGATGCCCTTAGGCATCAGCAGAAGCCAAGTGTTTGGCAGGTTTAGAGTGAAAGAGGGACTCTAGGAGCAATTCTTGCACAGGTCTACCAAGGACTTGGAGCACTTGTTAGGTGCTCAGAAGGGGTGTTGGCAGATGCATCCTAAGGACCTGAAGGGTGCTGAGCACAGCAAAACTGAAGTTATTCCAAGGTATGTCATTGGTATGTCAGAGGAATTTGTGACAACCGTAAAAAGCACAAATATCCCCCCCACCCCATTTATGTGGAGGACAGAATATGCATTTTTTGTGGGCTGGACAAAATTGGTATTACTGGAGTATCTTTTAAAATTCAACATCCTCAGTGATTAGAGAAAAAACTCCAGCCTGAGCAGCCTCACTTGGTTCAAGGGGCAGCAGGAAGGAAGATGTGGGTAGGAGTTGCCACAGTGGCCAAGTGTGAGGTAGGAGTTGAAAAAGCATGACTGATGTTCAGCAAGTCAAACTCGGTGGGTCTGCTTCTTGCAATGCTGTCCACATCACAGCCTGAGAGAAGGAGGCCAAAGGATCCCGGGGACATACGATCCCAGAAAGGCAGAGAAGAGTTTCCTTTCTGCCCATCATCGATGGAACAGCAAACACATCTTGGTCATCCCAGGTTGCCAAAATGGACTCCGGCTCATCTAACGGCTTCCCAAAAGGGATTTTGAAGAAGGCTGGGATAGAGTAGATATGAAGGAATGCCCATCCTCTCCCCAGCTTATTTTCATTGCAGAGGGAGCCTGGAAAGCTCCAAGTTTTGTCTGATTATTTGTGTCAAAAATGTGCAACAAATACAGTAGCAGAGAAGGAAGATGGGTCTGTGCCTATATTAACAGCTAAGCACATCACCATTTCCTGTTTTCCTTTTTTTTTTTTTTTTAAGCAATTTAATGAAAATACTCACTGGAATGTCATGAGGAAGAAGAGGTCCAAGCTTGTTTAAGGACCAATAAAACCTCCATCAGGTACAATTAGTTCTTCCAAGCACCAGGGGGTGAGGTTGGCTCTTTACAGCATTGTGCAAATATGGGTCAGTCTACGGAGCAAGCTCTGAGTCAAAACAGCTTGTGAAGGAAATGTGTTGCAGGAGGCAAGGGGAAACTCTTTGGACTAGAAGTTCTTTGGGGCAAAGACTGCACCCCATAGCTGTGTCCCTGCAGACACGGACTGAGGATGTTCTGGGAAGGCAGTGCCAGTAGTGGGCATCCTCGTGTCCCCCAGGGAGGAGCTGAGCAGTGGGAAGTTGGGCTGCAGGGTGGCCACCCACCTCCAAGAAGGAGCACACCAGAGCAGGAGACACTCTCAGGGTGTCTATGTCAAACGACCCAGCATGGCACCCTCACACACACCTCTTTTCTCTGCCCTCACTTGGACAACTCAGGGTTCCCCTTGAAAAAGGTTTTATCCTTCTCCCAGGAGCATCAGTATGAAGTGGTCTGTCTGTCTGCGGGTTGTTGGATTCACAAGGGAAAGCAGGTAGCTCTTAATACATTCTTCTTCCTCAGCTGTCTCCAGCAGCTTCCACAGAGCAGCCACCGCCGAGTGGCTGGCAGCAGGCTGTGATGGGCTGTGCCAGAGGTGGATGCGGTCCTTGCCCTAACTTTTCCTCCATGCAGCTCCTTGGAGAGCTTCCCCTTGGCCTCCTCGTGCAGTCAGCTCGCTCAACAAAGCCGCCCAGGTACGCAGGGCAGTGTTTCCAACCCTCTGCCATGTCCTCCGGCGTTCACTACGGGTGCATCTCACATACTGCGTGGAGGTGCGTGTTTTGAATGCCCATTTCACACTCAGCAGAAAACTGGACACAAGAGCCACTGGAAATATCGCCCTGCGATGCGTTAGTTTTCCAAGTGCCCAAGAGAGGTGATGGCACTGAGCAGAGAGGGCAATGCATTTTAGGGAATAAATGCGGGGCCATTGTTTGCCGCAGAGAGGTGAAGTGGGGCAGATACATCTCTGTTGTGTAATTAATGGCTTTGAAAAAAAAAAACCCCGAGCCTGTTGGCTAAGCCCGAATACCTCTGAGGGGTTCAGGAATCCCAGCTATGTATCTTTCAGGCGTTTCTTCCTCTGGTTTTTGGGTTGTTGTTTTTTGGGGTTTTTTTTCCTTTTCTTCTCTCTCTTTTTTTTTTTTTTGCATTGCTGCTATGCTTCAGTGTGGGTCTTTGTTTGCAGCTCTCATTGTCTTCAGGCAGAAGGTTGGGTGGCACCATCACCCCCCAGGCCAGGGCTTCACCCCTTATCAGGGACACCTTTCTCCACCTCTGCTTGGCAGCACTGGTGGGGGCTACCCCCCCACTCCTTCGGGACAGGGGCTTTTGGGGCAGGATAAATGGGATGTGAGACCCAGACACTGGTGCCTTTGGGTCTGAGCTGAAAAGTGAAGACCCTAGAGGAGGATGTGGGGCTGGAGTCCCATGGGCAGACAGTTGTGGACGTGGCGACAAGGTGTAACACGAGGCTCACATAGGGCTCCTGTGCCCTGAGTACAGCTGTCCTCTGCCACTGCATGTCACCTTGGGCAAGTCACTTAATTTCCCTTTGGTTTGCATCTCCATCAGCTCTGGGCAGGAATAAATCTGTCCTTCTTGCCTCATTCCCTTAGGGTCTGGGACTTTTGATACTTAAAACTGGCAGTGGGTGTACATTTCTTAGTCCCCACTTCTTGCACCTTCCACTCATCCCTGTTCCTGAAGCAGGTGACACAGGGACACCCTGTGCCCACCTGTGCTGCCAGCATACCCTCCAGACCACACTGCCTTTGCTGTGGGTGATGGATGCCCATGGGGAGGTAGGAGGTGTGGACAACTTGTTTTCTTGCTTGAACAAATCCCTCTCTCATCATCCTAGTGAAGGAGGGGAAGCAACAGTGATTGGCAAAGCAACTTACACTAAGTGCACTTCTCTAGAGATGTCTATACTCCACACTGAGCAACCCACTGCGTGTGGCAATAGTGTGGCACAGCCAGGGATCGCGCCCTGAGCTAGGTCCCAGCCAGGGTGGGCTTGGGGATGTCAGCAGCTTGTCCTGCCAGGAGGGTCCCAGGGTCTTTCACATGGGAACAGTGGGTGGAAGGACAGAGGAAAGGGCAAGGGTTTGGCTTTGGGCTACCTGTGCATGGCTGCACCTGGGACTGCACACCGCTGAAAGCCTCCTCTCTACTGTCTCCTGTTGGTCATCAGGGCTGTTTAACTTCCAAGGACAGGTGCATGGATGGGGTTGGCAACTCCAAGTAGTGTGGCAGGGCAAATAGGTATAATGCAATCCTATCTGATGGGGCTTTTTTATGGTGCTGGTTGTGCTCCAGAAAGGCACTGGTGGGAGAGGCAAGGATTTTGTAGAAATCCAAGTGCTCTTGGAGCAAGGCACCTCACAGGGCAGGACCCTTGGGACTGCTAAGTTAATTACTCATTACTGGGAAGGTAACCCCCACCCTCCCCCAAAAAATGCGTGCATCCCTTCAGAGCAGCAGGTGGTACGCTTGTGTGGCACGTGCAGGCGTGTGCGCGCGCACATGTATTTTTGTGCTGAGGGGGAAGAGAGTGTTTGGCTAAGTAGGTAGAGCCAAATAGCAGGTGATTCAGATGCTACCCCCTGTTTCTGAGTTCCCATCTCTTCATCGGCCAAAGATAACAAGCTCCAAAAAGGCCTTCCACAAAGCCCTGGTGCGAGCCCCGAAGCCAAGAGGCAAAGGGTTAACCAAATTCCCAAGGCAGGTGGGAGCGCGAGTCAGCCAGGGTGATATCGCAGACATGTTATTTGAAAAGCTAAGAAATTGTGGAATTCCTCACCTAATCCAACTTCCCCACAGTTTAAAGAAAAGTGTAATGCAAGATATCGCTATGGCCAAGGGAGACCCCCCACGAACCTTCCCCTGCATAATCCATACATTGATACATGTACTGGCAGCCACCTCCTGTGGCACTGGGCTTCTAACTCACGGTGCGTTTGCCCCCGGTGAAACTTGTGGGATGTGACCCCTACGATCAACCTGTTAATGCCTTGATGAGCTGAAGGTGGCTTCTCCATGCCTGGGACATTGCCTGTGGGCAGTGCACAACTCTCCCTCACCCTGCAAAGGACCTTCTGCCTTTAGAGCTGAGTGCAAGGGTGTGCTGCTCACACCACAGCAGCCAGAGAGCAGTTAAAACACCTGCAAGCACAAATGTTTGGTGAGACAGCACAAAAATTACTGGAATAACACTCTCAAATTCATCAGGCCCCAGTTTAGGGCATCCCCAATTATGAGCAGTAGCTGTGGTGAGCCATTGTAACTATGCGAATACCTGGACGTAACTAATGATTAGCAAGTGTAATTACAGCAATGGAAATTGCATCCATCCCTGGCCGAGATCTGCCCAACACTCTCCCATTACTTTCCCAGGTGGGTCTCTTGTTGGGCCACCTCAGTACACCAGGTAGATTTTCATGAAGAAGATTGTTTGACTCTTTTTTTATTTTTTTTTTGCCTGGAAGTAAGTTGCCTAAATTTTTGTTTAGAATTTTTGGCATTAAAAGCAAACATTTCAAATATGTACAGATCACACGGGTGTTTTTTAGTCAAAACAAGCACAGTAACCACAAGAGGTGCCAGACTGGAACAACCTCTTCTCCACTAACCTAATCCAAAGGGGAAAAAAAAAAAAGAAAAAGATGTTTTCCAGAGATAGAATGAATTCCTTTGTCTCTGCAATATAAGGAGAGAGAAAAATCTAGCAATGGATTCTAGTCAGACATCCCCTAAAAGGGACTTTTGGAGGACAGTTGCTTTCCCTCCATGAAACTTAGTGTCAGAGCTGGGGAATGATTCCAGGCCAGACCTGCTGGGTCCCACTCCAGGGCTCCTGTCATCAGAGATGATGAGTTCCTGCAAGCACTGTTTCTTACTGGCTGCTTTGGTACCACTTTCTGGGTGAATCTTGCTGTTTCCAGTGAGTCAGCCCAGGGGCTTCAGGCTCATTTGGGAAGGCTCAGTACTGCCCTCACTCCCTAATTAACTTACAAGTACGTCATCCCATATTTGCCTTAGTCACTGGGGTGTTTCGAGAGCTCCCATCCCAATCCCTCGTGGAGACCCCACTCATGTAGGGCAGCAGGTCCTGCCCCAAGCCAGAGCTGTCTTGGGGAGGGCAATATTTCTGGGGATGCCTCACTGGGCCCGTCCCCCGTGTCCCCCCCCAGAAATGCAATTGGGGTGCAAAACCCCTCTGGCGGTTGATGCCTGTTTCAGGGCCGCTTTCTCCCACCCACTGCCGCCCTCGCTGTTCCTGGAGACCCACATGAAAGCAGTAATAGCACTGTTGGGGTATACAAAGTAAAAGATGACTCACTGTGAAGCCTTTGCTCCCACCTTCGGGATGCAACCAGATAGGGAGGAATCTCCTGGGGAAGGGGGGTGGAATTGGAGTCAGACTGAATTTTTTTTCTGAAAGGCTTTAATTTAGTCTAAACAACCAGCTTGGGATGTTGGCACTTGGCTTATAAATTAAACATACTTTTCTGGGCATGATTCTGACAGGATAGCAATGACCGGAGCTAGGCTCTGGTCTTGGCAGTGAAAACAGCCCCAGATCCCCACAATAAAATGAGAAATCCACCCTTGAGTTTCACTAGTTGCTTTGGAATCATAGCATCATTTTGGTTGAAAAAGACCTTTAAGATCACTGAGTCCAACTGTTAACCCATCACTGCCAGGACACCACTAAACCATGTCCCTCAGCACCACATCTCCATAGCTTTGAAACCTCTCCAGTGATGGGGACTCTACCCCTGCCCTGGGCAGCTTGTTACTTTACTGGGCAGCCTGGAGGGTCTCGCTGATGAGTTGAAGGACTGATGACTTCATGGGGAGGTGAGAGCCTGGGAATGGTGGTTGTTCACAAGCAGACTGCATGATTTGCACAAGGCTGGGGCAGAGCAAGTGATTTCCACCATGCTTGGAGCCTGCCCCTGTGATCTCCCTCTTTCTGCCCACCAGTTTCCATCACCAGGATTCATCCTGTGATGTTTTTAATATACTATCTGATAGAGGCAAAAGCACTGAGAGCTCTTAAACCCAGAGGATGAAGCTCCCTTGCAGGCAACAGCATCCCTGCATCCCAAACCCAGCTGCGCCAGGCACGGGGTCTCCCACAGCTGGGGTGGGATGTGGAAGATGCAACCACAAGGCTGCGAGAGCCACTTATACCAGACACAACAGGCTGTGGGGTGTGAGCACTTCGCTCAGTTTAACCTGGCTGTGCTCCAGCTGGCTTCAGCGTTCAGTGCCTGGCTGGGAAGGCACCGCTGCCACACATTTATCCAAACATCAGCTACTTCCTCACCTGCCTTTTGCCACCGCGAAGGCTGTGGGGATCCAGCCTGCCAACCACAGCCTGATACGAGCTGCTCTGGGGCTCTCTGATAGACAACCACTTCCCCCTGAGGCTTCCTCCCAGGGGCTGTTGCTGGACTCTGCAGCCCCCGTGCCATGGTTTGTGACTTTGTCAGGGAGAGAAAGCAAAGCCTGCAAGCCTGATATGCACTTCGGTGATCAGAGATAGCCAGATAAAATGGTTTGCAGCGCAGGTTTTGTTACAGAGGCACAGTGGGGTAGCCAAGGGGAACGGCATTGCCCCAGAGCTCCCACCTCCCTGGGAGATGAAGCCTTCTCCTGCTTCTGTGCTGGGCATCGGGTGTTGTCAAAAAGTTCCCTTTGTATCAGCACAGGCAGAGAATATTATGCTCAGGTTTTAAAGGAGTCACCCATATCACAAGCAAATGCTGTCTTTCCTCTCAAATTTCACTTTGAGTCACTACAGACTAGAAACACCGGGCTGGTTTGGGTCAAGGTGTCACCACCCAAAATCGGGGACCATCAAACAGCACATGACACAGTCATTGAAGTAGAGTGTCTTCTGCTACTGAGCTGCATGAGATTCCTCCCAACCCAGGAGGGAGATTAATTGGAGAGCAAGTTCAAGGAGGAAGGAACTTTTCCTTCCTGAAGATTTATTCTCCTCATTTGATCCTGGCTTTGGGAAGGGAACAGTAATATCAGCAGGCTGCCTGGGCTGGTGGCAGGGTTCACCATCACATCTCAGCTCTGAGGGGCATGGGCTAGGTTGTCTTCCAGCAGAAATCTTCCCTGCCCGTGGCTCTGCCCTCATTCATGTATTGCTTTGACCTTCACAGGAGCCCCTCACAGCAATAGCATCACTCCCCAGTGGCTCCCGCACCCCCTCTTTTTAGGGTGTAAATACTCACTGCCACCACCACCACCTTCTCAGGGGATGAAGCAGAAAGAGGTGCAATGGGTCTGAGGCATCAGCAAGAGCATCAGGCATATGGGAAACCTCAAACACAGGTTTTGCATAGAGAGACAGGGATTTTCTACATGCGGTGACCAAACAATAACATCCAGCTGCTCCCAGGGCAAGTACCTGACACTGGGGTGAGCAACCAGGTCCCACAGAACAAGCTTCATCTTCCATTGATTCAAGAGATGCAAATCTTTAGTGTCAGCAGCTCAACTGTCCCCCTGAGTCCCACCAAACACCCCTCCAGTCCAGATGGGCTTAACTTCACCTTCCAGACATCAACTCTCATAAGGTGTTTGGCTGCTGTGCACCACGGGGGACTCTTCTCATACCCACTGTTTCAGTTCCAACAAATTCTCTCTAAACCTTTTTTCACATAAGCAGAGCAAGGTTCTTTGCTCTCCAGCAGAAAAGCAGGTTTCTAGCAGGTCAGATCATTCCTGCTCCTTGCCTTAGCTCCCTTTCATCACTGATGTATTTAGTGGTGGAAATGTGGCCCATTGTTTTTTATCAGGCTTGCAATAGGCTTCACAAGGGGTGTTAATCATCCTGTGGTTGTGCTCAACATACCCATCATCTTCCTAACACTCAGGGCTCTGCTTTCCCCACTCTGCAAGTGATTTAATGACGTATTTATCTCATCCACATCAGGATCCCCTCGCGGGCTTGTCCTAACTCAATCCCTGAGACACCTGACTTAGTTACTTGTCTCTTTCTAGTTACTGATCTGCTCAGAGACAAGTTGCAAAATTGCTCATTGGTGCTTGAAGAGCTTTTGCTTGAAAACCTGAGGGATCCACACAGTGAGGAGGGGACCAGGCACAAGTCTTTCCCAATGTGCATTTGGGTTACTAATTATATTTCTATTATTGTATGTGAGTGGAAAGGTCCCACCACCACCGAGGCATTTCAGAGAGAATAATTTAGACCCCTTTCCTAAAACAAGAGGCTGTTACAGATACTGCCAGACGTTAAGTCTTTAACTCACTCAAGTAATACAAATTAACTGCACATTGCTCTCTTTGGCCTAAATTCAAACGAAGCTCTGTCGCTGAGCAGAGTGAAGCCCAAGCTTCCAACAGCTCCCTGTCCACCGAGTCCCTCCTGGTTCCAGCACTGAGATGGTGTTGGGATGGGGGTACAAACTGCCTTGTAAATAAAAAGGTATAGGAGAGATTCCTTACTAATTGAGCTGCAGCAACAACTTCAGATGAAAAACAGTTGCAAGAGCCCAAAGCCAGAACCGGGGAATGTCACCTGACAGCTTGGATCAGGTACTACAAAATGACCCAAGTCTAAGAGGCTCGAACTTGCCCCTCACTGGGGATCCTCATCTCTGACTCACCCAGTACCTGAGGTCTCCAGAGGGGTTCATGGCAGATCCATTCCCCCATCCTCTCACAGCAGAGCATCACCAGGCTGGTGGCCGAGCCCGGGTGAGCCTTTGTTTCAGCTCCTTATCACTCCGGTCATGGTTTAACACATTTTCCCGGCAGTTCCTAAGCGGTCCCGAGGCTGAAGCTCTGCGTGCTCCCTCTGCTGGCTTCATCATCAGCTCATAACCCCTCGTTACGGCCTCATTCTTGCCGAGAAAAGCAGCCGTCTAGGGTAACAGCAGAATAGCTGGTCAAAGCTGTGTCATGGCCAAGGAGGAGGACCGTGATGCCATGAAATGCCTTGCTAGACAGACAGGAGTGAAGATTTGAGCACCAGCCCAGTGGTGATGCTGGGTGAGGAGAGGTCCCAGCTTTGTCTGAAGCATTCCTATTAATCCAGGATATAGATCTCTACTCTGTCAGTCTTTCAGTGCCAGGGAAAGGAAGAAGAGCCCAGGGATTTGCTGGTCAGCACAGGCTCTTTGTGCCAGGAGGTTACTGCAGACTTAAACCTAGATCTGTTCAAAAGTGAACTTCTGACTCTAAAACACACACCTATCTGACCCAACCCCCCCCATAGGTACAAGTTTCCGCAGTGCATACGGCAGAGAGGTGTTCTGCAGGGTGGCAAGCAAACCAGTGGTGAGGGTCCCCCAGGGTGTGAGAGCCAGGCTAGTGGTCCCAGAGCCTGGAGGTTCAGAAAAGCAACCAAAAATCCTCCTCAGAGAAATATCACCTTTAAACAAAGACCAGAGAATGAGCAGCAGCAACTCACCTGGTCTTCACTCCAGGTCAGTGGCCATGCCAGCCAGGGCTGGGCATCAACACTGGGAGCTGCCCATGCATTGACGGGCAATTTGCTCACATTGCTGCAGCCATCTCCTTGCCACCCACGCCCTGTTGATCCCATGGCCTTAGTGCAAAGTCTTACTCCAGCATCACCTCCCCAGTGAGTTTTTCTCCAGCACCTTGCACGGTCAATATTTATTAGTCTTCTCCCCCACCCCATTCTGGAGGTCCCTGGTGTCCATGCCACCCTGCCCTAGACAAGGCTGGTGGAACCAGCTGTGGGCTGCCCTGCGCTCCATCCCCTGGCAGCAGCTGGGACTGCAGGAGAAGGGAAAACTGTCACAGGAATCTGGCTTTAACAGATTCCCAGCGTTTTTGTGGTGCCCTATTTCAGTGACAGAGCCACATGTAATTGCTTTGCTCTGAAGAGATATGTGAAACCTCAGGATCTTTTCCAGGTTGTGAGGACTGTGAAGCCCAACAGGAGGGGATGAATTCCTCAGGAAAAGTTCCAGAAACTAGCTGTGTGTGCAGCACAGACTACAGGAAGAAATCAGGATGTAAAAAGCCTTTTTGGAGATGAAGGCGGCACAGAGATGTGAGGTTATCAAGGGCCAAGGCAAATGGCTTGAAAGTAACTCCCAGACCTATGCTCTTAAATGGGATGAGCAGTGAAACAAGGAAGTCGAAGCAACAGCTCCACAGGGTGAAGATTAAGGGTAAGCATCTTGAGAATGACATTGGGGCTCTTTAGTCAAAACTATAAAGGAAAATCAGGTATGACATCAGTGCTCAGTACCACTCAGTGTCCCCAGGATGAGGTCAGTGATCTTGCAGGAGGAGCACTTACCAAGAGGGGATTCAGCCTTTGGTGGTCCTCATACCTCCTTGGCATAAGCTGGGCACCCCTTCCCTATCCCAGCTGCATAAGCCAGAGGGACCTCATGCCCTCTCCACCAAGAAGCACCCACTCTTCGGTCAGACAAAACACACAGGGGTGCACAGGGATGCCTGCCTCGTAACACCTACTCTGGGACTAGTACCAAAAAAAACCTGCCTACATTTCACCAGAATTTGATGGGTCACTTTATTTTTCTTCATTTGGGGTTGAAATTCATTATTTCAGGACAAGGTGGAAACGGGGCCAGTTTTAGGTTGCAGACATTTAAAAAGTGACTGAAAAGGCAGTTGCAGAGGCAGGAGAGGAGCACATTGCCATTTGCTCCCTGGGTGTGCTTTCACTAATTGGGGTGTGTCAGGTCTCAAGCTGTTTCACTGGGATTTCTCTCAAGCCTGAAATCAGTGGAAGCCCAGAGGCCACAACAGCATTACTGGGTATAAGTTTTAAAAGTCCCCCCAAACATCCCCCTACCAGATAGGAAAAGCTGGAACCTGAGGTGGGCAAGATGTGCCAGGAAGCATATCTGCAGAGCCAGGACCCTGCTGGATCCCAGTTTCTAAAGTGGAGGAGGTTTCTGATAAGCAGAGAAAAGGGTAGATTTTTTCCTATTTAAACTTCCACAGAATGATTTATAGTCAGTGGAGGGTGGGTGGTATCATTTATATTTGATTTTCCATTTTCTGATTAGAAAAGAGGAAGCGGCGTCATTTTCTGACAAAAAGTTACATTTCAGAAGCTGGCAGCTCTTTAAAACATCCCCATCCCAAAAACCCAACATTACAAAGCCCAAATGACAAGAGCCTGGAAGTCAAATTTATTTCTGTTACTCGTTTTCCTCCAAAAATCTGAAAACATTTTGTGTGAAATTTCAGTGTGAGTAACCACGCACATCCTGGAAATCCTGGCATTTACCAGGCAGGAAAAAACCTCATATTTTGGCCAGCTCTTTCAGCAACAGAAAAGAAACTGGAGGAGCCCAAATGGTTTGTCCACCTCCTGCTGCTGCTCCTGAAGCTGGCTGGGGATAGATGGAAAGGATTGAGACTCAGATCATTTCCTTGTATGCTCCTACAGACTTGCTTCACTTCCCATTATTGTCCCAGGTCTGCTTCTGCCTGCACTGCCCAACAGGACTGGGGGGGATGCAAGAGCCAGCCTGGCATCACGCTTGGAAAAAACCAGCCTCCTTCCTCCCCATAGCACACAGGAATAATTCACCCAGAGACAGTGCTCTGGCAATGCCTTTCCAGATCAATTAATAGCCTGACCTAAAGCTTTCTTCCTGGCCAGGGTAAAAGGAGAAGGGAAAAGGGCTATTTTTTTTTTTTGTTCAAAATAGGTGACTTTGGCGAGGTCAGTCTAAATCAGAGGGAATTTGGGGTGTTTCCACTGAATCTGCTCAGCGCATGCTTTCCAACTCAAGTCATCACTGCAAGTCAGTCATTAAGGAATCAGACTGCAGATAAAGAGACTGTAAGCAGGTTTAAAATCTCCTAAAGAGCTGATAAGATGGTTAAAAAACCCCTAGGGTATAGTCTGGCTATTTCTTATATAAAGTGAATCCAAACTCCCAGGGTAATAGACAGTGCTCTTCTATCTGTGGCTTCCCGGAAAAGGAAATAATACAGTCAGATTAGCTCCAGGAAAGTGGCAGCCTTCCCTTCCTCTCCAGATAAACTGGAGCCATGCAGCCCATCCAGCCACCTCAAGGACACAGTCGGTCACCCAGGACCCCACAAGTTGGTGCCCCACAGCAGCTCCCCTCCATTCTCCTTCCTGGGCACATCACTCCCCCTGACCAGAGAGGATCCCTTTGGGATAAGGGATCACGCACACAGGAAATGAGCAACTTTGGTCTTTTTTTTCCTCTAGACAGTGTTAACAACTTGTTGGCCCAAAGAATTTGTCTTGCAATCCCCTCAGAGGCTCAGCTTTCAATTCTCTATTCAAGCAGCATGAATGAACCAAAGCCTTTATTTGCATTCTCTTCAAATTGCCCTCCACTGCTAGCATGAGACCTTTGGAAGTTTGTTGCAAAAGCAGCACAGCCAAGATATTTTAGCCGGGCATGATGCCCCACCACTACCACAAAAATGACTTCAAAGCAACTGCTGAGTCAGAATCAAGGGGGCTGGATGCATTTGCTTCCCAGAGTTCACAATGAAAAGCCCGGCAGGAGAAGCAGAGAGGGAGGTCAATGGATGTGGCATTCCCAGTCCTTGAGTCACTTCTCCTGCAGGAATTCTTAACATGTGGCATCTCCCAAGCACCTCTGAGAGCAGGGAATGGCTTGGGCAATGGCACAGAGGTCTGAGGGGGGACTTTGTAAAGAAAACCCATCCTGGGACACAATTAAGGGCATGTTGGGCTGCTGCCCATCCTCAGGTTTGGGTGGGGCTGGGTGCTGTGCCACAGCACAGGGGCCCTGAGTCAGCAGCATCACAGTTGCAAGCCAAGGAGCCATGTGCTCCTGCATAGGGCTGCCTTCCCTGGAGTCCCACAAAATAAAAAAAGCAGGGAAAGTACTTTTGTCCTCCTTGGGCCTTCACTTTGCTGCAGCTTTTAAAAAGTGAAGAGCTGGGCCTTTACATTATTTTCACTTCTGGAAAGTGAAGTGCATTCATAAGAACTTTATTTTAGGTTTTCCACAGCTTTTAAACTGATGCAGTATTTTCTCCTGCACCTCCAGGACAGCTCTTGCTTTGTGGATGAAGGGAGCAATAGCAGTTGCATATGCTCTACAGAGACCTCAGACAACCTTAGGTCCCCAGAGCAGATATGGGTCCATCTGTCCCTCCTTGACCCTAGGTGGTCACCCCACCCTCCTCTTCCCTTCTCCACCAAGGGACCTGCTGAATCCTTTCCCCCAGAGGCACAAAGGCAGATGAATTGTAGGAAACATCTATTATAGCCCCTTATCTGATCCTCATCCTTCTCTTTTCTGGTCCAGCCCTGGTTAATCACAAGCTAGTCCCTCAATATTTCCATACTCTCAGCTCACCTACCATCAAAACCTGATGAGAAAATATTGAACTGCACCTTGAGCTGGCTAAGAGAGGAGTGTTGCCATGGTTTAACTTCTGCTGGCAGCTAAACACCATGCTGACCCACTGCTCCTCTCACCCCAGGATGGGAAGGAGAATTAGGAGGAAGAAAAGAAGGTGAGACCCCCAAGGGTTGAGGTAAGGTCAGTTTAATAAAACAGTGCAAAGAGAGAAGAAAACAACAACACAAATGATAGTATGGATTAAATTATAGAAAAAGCAAGTGATAAAAGCCAGGAAGGCTCTACCTGGGTCCATGACACCAACATTCCCTCCTCTGCATACACTGAAGCAAGTTGAAAACAGGTGCCTTCACCTTTGACCAGCCCTCCCCTTATATAGGGGATGACTCAGGGCGGTATCAGAGACCCCATTGGCTGGCTCGGTTGTTTATCCCGGCTGTGGCCCCTCCCAGTTGATTGGGCCAGCAGCTGCTGCTGATAATTAAACCAAACCAAGCCCAGGATAATGGTTCTGCACTACCTTAAGATTTCAAAACAATTTTCACGCTGCATTTGCTGAAACCTCTTTTTCAGCAGCAGGAGACAAGTCCACCTCGGAGTAGCCCAGAACCTGTTTGTTAGCATGGGGTCTTGGGCAGTTGGGTGCAGATGATGAAATCCCTGCTCTGATGGCTGCAGAGAGGGCACCTGAACCTCCTGCCTCCCTTCAAATCTTGCCTTGCTAAAACCAGTCCAGTCCTGTGGGAAGTGCTGATTTTGATGAATCAACATTTTCCAGCAAAAACGGTGGCATTTCCAATTTCCCAATCAGTCCTAACTGAGCATTCAGAAAAAGCAAACAAAAAAACCCAGCAATTCAAGTAATTGCAGAGGGCAGGAAATGAGCTGGGCATCTCCAAAGAGCTGTTCTTGCCCCAGCATTGCTGCCAAGGCAGGAGTGCCAGCAGATAAACATCTCTGGGGTGGACGCAGGAACCACCATGCTTGGTTGCAGAAGCTTGACCTTTCTGAAAGTGGCTTCTGGTCCTTTTTGGTGCTGAACACATGTAGGTTATGTCTGTAGTGCAAAATGCAACTCTGATACTACAAATGAGGGCTCTAGATCGTTCCAGTCTGTGCCTGTCCTTGGCTTGACCCATGTGCCCCATTCCTAGAGAAGCCAGAAGTATCTCCACAGACCTGGCTATATCCTTCTTCTTCCATCTGTTTCCATCAACACTGTGCAGCACTTGGAGAAGTGCTGGCAGTCTGGCAACCACGGCTCCTACACCATCTCTTTCTCTTCCAGCATTCATACTTCCAACCTTTCCCATCAGCACAGCTGTACAGTTTTGTCAGGTAGGTACAGATGGAAAGCTCAGATATGCACTAGAAAGTCTTGGTCTTGTCTCAGCAGAGCCCCTCTGCTCACTTGCATGGTTTCCACTACACTGGTGTAGGAGTCCCTTGGCAGAGGGGACATAGCCCTTTCCCACATTCTCTTCCACCCTGGCCAGCTGGCATTTCCATGGCAGCTTTTCCTCCCAGAAAGTGGTTATTCTGGGGGCTATGTTCTTGGAAGGGGTTTGCAGCAACAGGAGCAGGGATGCTGCCCTAAAATGCCAAGCTCTTGGACAATACACTCAAAACTCCTTTTGGATGAAGCCTGCTTTCTGCACATGACTCGTCAAGTACTTGTGAATGACAAGCATGTCCCACAGCAGGGACTCTGCCTGGGCCTCCCACAAGCAGAAGGGGGAACTGGACATGCTTGCTAAATTGGTCATGGCGGCCGTCCACTATTTTTTTGGTTACAATTAATAGGTGACTTAATTCTTTGCTTAATCTGAACTGTTTCCATTACGCAGCCGAGGAAGTTCGATCTCCCAGCTGCCTGGCTATATTTGGGCTGTGAACTGCAGGAAGTTGATCAGCGTGACTTTGCCACTGATACTCCCCTGTAATGTCTCCCTAGAAAGAGAAATCTCCTTCAAACCTCTCTGCCTTCTTCTTGTACCCCATGCACCAGGGGCACCACTTGTTCTGCATACCCACTCCAGTGCTCCATAACCCTCCACCTCCCTTCCTTCCTTCCCTTCTTTCCTCCCTCCCTCACTGGGAGTTGATTTGGATGACAGAAAGGTAACGTGAAATGATGGGTGACTCCGGGAACTTTTAAAACTGCCTTACTGGAGCAGATGATGACACCCTAATGTAAACATCAGTGCCCTCTCCCCAAGTTGTGGACACATGAACCGCCACAGCCCTTTGAATAGATCCACGACATTTATTCAGTTGCTTTGAAGGTGCAGTAGCATTAAGTGCATGTGCCTGCCCGTGGCCTGCGGGCTCCCCGTCACTGGCCTCACCACTAGTTGCAGTAGTTTTCCAGTTGGTAGAGGGAGCACGTGTTGTGGCAGCATTGCTCAACGATCCCTCGCTTCACTTTCTCAAACTCTTCCTGTTGGAAGGGCAGCTCTCCTACCTCCCCGTGCAAGGGACCGTTCACTGCTAGGGAAAAAAAACAAAAAAGCCATGGGATATGATGCAGCATCAGCTGTAGCACCTTCAAGCTCTGTGTTTCCTCTCTCAAAATAGTCATGTGGTGCTCAGAAGGAGCCAAGCTGAGTGGATGACAGCAGTGTGAGAGACAAAGAGATACAGGGGCTTTGCTGTCAGAACAAGTTGCTCGGAGAAGCTGTGGATGCCCCATCCCTGCAAGTGTCCAAGGTCAAGTTGGATAGAGCTTTGAGCAACCTAGTCTAGTGGGAGGTGTCCCAGACCATGGCAGGTAGATGATCTTCAAGGTCTCTTCCAAGCCAAACCACTCTTATGATTCTATTGAGGAAGGTGTGTGGAGACAAAGAGAAACCTTGCACCCTCCTTGGGGTGAGCAGCTTGTAAGAAAGATGATAAAATGGGCTGGACTACTCCAGAGAGATGAGCTGCTTGAAACTGCAGCCCCCCTCAGGCAGTTACCCACTCTTCTGGGGACCTGGGCAAAGAACTGGGAAGTCTGTGGGATTGCAAGGACCGTCCAGTCCTGGGGCTGGATGCATTTCCCAGCTGGTCCTGAACAGCTGGCTCCTATTGGCTGCCTGGGTGTAGCCTCGAGCCGATGGCAAAAGCATTTGTGTGTGTCCGTGTTCACAGCTGGGGACAAGTTTTTAGAAGGAATGATGAAGTGGGGTATTTGGACACAGGCAAAACTCCACAGAATGTCTCGTTTGCTGGTGGGAACTAGAAAACTTGCACACAGAACTGTTCAGGTTTTTGCAGCCCAGTGAAAATACAGAAAGTGGCAAATAAACCAGTGTGTTTTTTTTTTTTCCCTGTAGGAAGAAAAGAGCCCCTAACAACAAAAAGAAAATGCCTGGAAAGAGAGAATGAGATGTGGTTTCTAGGGCGATATGAAAGTACAGCACAAGATGCAAAATCCCCAAGCCCCCAAAGTGTGATGCAATGAACGAGGCACAAGAGTAACAAGAAATCGTTATGCTCATGTGCCAGGAAGAAAATTTAGGAAAGATTTAGCCCAACATTTAAGTAGAAGAGGAAATAGCTAGTCAATGTTTTGTGATTTACTGGTCTTCATCCTTCAAGCCAGCTGCGAGCAGACTGTAAACACAACCAGCTTGTGTAACAAAGAGATGGTGGCTCAGGCAAAAGTCCTGGAAAAAGAGATAGACAGTGCTCAGATATTTTCAAACTGTTTGGCCCTGATGAACTTCTCCATAGGGTATTTAGGGAATTTGGCTCACAAAACTTCCAACACATTCGTGGTGGCCTTGAGAAAAAAATCATCAGATAAAGGAGCAACTAACAGCCCAGCTGTCCATTCAGAATGAATCATGGCAGACCCTCTGCTATGACATTACCTTGTTTCACCTTCCAAAGGCCTCTAGGACTATGTCACAGGATGGTGACATATTCAGGAGAAGGAATCACACAAATGAAACCACTGGGAAGAGAAATGGTGGGAGAGATGTATCATAGCCAGGGGAGGGTAAATAATGGTCCATCTTGAAATAAGAAGTTGAAATGGCTTGGATTTGGCAGGGATCTCTTCTGCACCTATTCACAGTCTCCATTAGTAGCTTGGAGGACAGAAGTGAGAGTGTGTTTGCTGGGTTCACAGAGGAGCCAAAGCTGAGAGGAGCCGCGGGTACCCATCTCCAGGAGAGACATCATCCTTGCATTACAGCTGGAGCATTACAGGTCCTGGCCCCGTCTAGATACAAATGCCATGTGGAAGGGCAGCTCTCTGGACTGCCTCATCTCACCTGCATTGTTACACAGACACAAAGAGCTGGGTCAGGGGCGGTGACCCAGCACCGCAGGGTGTTTGGGTGGGGTTGTCACCTCCTCCCGCCTCCTGGCTCTTGCTCTCCTCAGTGGACCAAAAGTCCTAAGAGGGGGAATCAAAGGAGCTCCACCAGCATTTCACCACCATGAAATAAGAGCTGACCTAAAGCTGTGGGGACTGAGAGCCTCATGAAGGGAAATGCTGCTGTCTTGGGCAGAAGGAGGTTTCCTGGGTTAACTTCCACCTTTATTTTCTATGAACACTCCCAGGCCAGTGTAATAAGAAATATCCAAGTTGGAGCTTTCAAACACAATTCCTTTTGCCTCATAAATCCTACTTCACTGCCTGCCCCCCCCCCCAGCTTGCCCGGTGCGTGTATGTGTGTGTGTCCGTCCGTCCGTCCCCTCCGTTCCCCCGTGCATGTCCCTCACCCTGCGCACACGTGCCCTGCCCGGTGCCGCCCTCCGTGGCAGGCCCGAGCACACGCCGCCTTCAGTCCTCCTCCTGCTCTTCCTCCCGCTCTTCCTCCCCTGCCTCCGGCCCTGCCATCTTCCCCATGTGCCCTGCCTGCCCTCAGGGCTGGAAGCCCCGCACACGCATGTACACACCATGAATGTACACGCACACATGCCATGCATGCTCAGTCGCCTCCCGCACGCTGGTCCCGCTTGCCCGCACCGTGGCTTCAAGTCACGCTCTGCCGGCACCGCTCCCAGAAAGCAGCAAACTCCCGCCCTTTCCTTCCTGGCTGCCCTCGCCGCCGGCACACACCGACCCGCCGACGCCTGGGGAAGCCGCTCTGCCCGCGCCGGCGTTCCTACCCTCACCAGAAAACGCGGTTTTAGGCAGGCGAGCGCCTTCCAAAAGTGTTTTCCTCCAGAACCACCTGGCAGGGAGTGAGGGTCGGGGAGCCCTTCCCAGTGCTGCCGCTGGGTATACGGTGCAGCCCCCACAGCGACCCGTCTGCGGGTGTGACCCAAACCGAGAGCGCCGAGGTGGGATTAGGAGGAAACTCTTAGGGAAAGCGCCTGTTTTGTAGTACTGTCTGAGGGTTAAGTCGTGGGTGGGTTTGGCTCCATCCTGGGGTCAGTAGATCTTTGTTTCTTCTTTTATTATTTTTTTGATAAAGGCCCAAACTTTACAGTGAGGATGTCATATCCCGGTCACACATGCCTGCAGCGTGGTTTGTAAAGGACTTTGGGATGTTTTGGGATGAGAAAGGGCTTTTTGAAACCCAGGGGCTGGGAGAGAAAATGAAGAACTGGGGTTTATCGGTTGTTGTGGCATTTGGGGTCTCTTCTGGGGTGAACTTTGCTGTCAGGGTTGCTGATCCGTGGCCGGGTGGTCTGTGGCAGGAGTTAGGCTGGATTTGAGGGAACCTCCCAGCATTTATGCCTAAAAAACAGTCTGTGCTGTAATTACACCTCTCTGGAGAGCAGATTTGTGCCGGTGGTCCTGGTCTGTGCAGCACCGTGGCCCCAGAAGCTGCTTTTCTCCTGACAAACCCTGGACAACCAGCAACTGTGGCGACTGCCACAGCCCCCCGACCTTCCCCACTCGCTAAACGTTCGCCAAACGAGGCGTCCGCTTTCTCGAAACCTCTACCCGAGCTTTGCTCCGCCGGCAGCAGTGGTAACGCCGGTAGGCACAAGGGCTGATGGTTTGTTGAGTTGTTGGTTTTTCCCCCCACCACCTCCTGGCAAAACGCTGTCCAAAATACACGCCCGGCATTGAAGCAAGAAATAATTTGGGATCTGTGCCGGCTCTGACCCCTGCGGCGCGTGATTGGTAACAGCTGGGAGGGCTCGCGGCGGCAGCAGCAGCAGCGTGGCCTCCCGGCACCGCCCGCGCCGCTCACACCCTCCCGGCTCTCGCTCCTCTTCTTGCTTTGTGTTTTGGGGTGTGGGGTGGGTGAGTGGGGGGAAAAAAATAATTTTTTTGGTGTTGGTGCATCCCCCTTAGCTATGGGCTGAGCGCTGAAATGGGATTCGGTGTTCAAAGGTCTGCTGGAAACAGATGTGACTCCAAAAAGTGGAGGGTTTTCCTCCCCCACCACCCCTTGGTTGCAGTCGCCCCTTTCTCCTCCTTCCTGCTCCCTTCTCTGGCCTGGAGTGGGAAGGAAAGGGAAGGCAAAATGAAACCCCGAAGGAAATGAGAAGCAGCCTCCCACCTTCAGCGCTGCCCTCCCCACACCTGGCCGCTGGCCAAGCGCTGCCTTGAAACCGGCGTGCGCCGACCGTCGGGGAGGTGTTGGAAATTCGGCGCCGTTTTCCTACACAGCGGCAGCACCAGCATCGTTGCTTTGACCCCCTGAGCCCTTGGAGGGGCAGTTCCTAAATCCTGGTGCCTGAGATATCGGAGAATGAGGTTTGAAAGTGATGTGGGAGGAAGTTTGGTTTGGTGGTTGATTCCCACGGTGAGCTGGAGGGGCTTTGCCGCAGCTTCACTCTGGGGTTTGAGGCCTACCACCGTGTGTGTGTGTCCATCCCCCAACCCAGTCTCACTTTGGATGAGAAAGTCCCATATGGATGGGTATACAGGAAGTCTGGGAGCAGAGCTGCTTCTCCAGGTCACTTGTATTCACAAGAAAACATCTTGCACTGTGGCAAAAAGACATTATCGAACAGAGCAGGCTCCAGAGCATCCCCCGGTGATGCAAAACCCACCAAATCTGGTGTGTTTCTCAGGCGGGGTGAGATGAGAAGGAAGCCGGCAGAGCTGCTCAGTTCACCGCGGCCTCTTTGATCCTGCTGTGGAGGGAAGGCGGCGATGACGGTGGCGGAGTCCCCGTACGCCACAGGACAGGTGGCCCTGGCACAAGGTTCTGTCCCCGGCACGCTTCTATCGGTTTCGCACCCTATCCCGCTCTTCCTGCTCTGTTTTTATGGCTCCTGAAGAGCTGTTAATTTTCTACTGGGGATTTTGGGGGAGGACAAAGTGAGCTGAGTGCGAACGGTTATTCATCAAACCGCTTGTAAATCTTGGGTGTCCTTTGAAGCGGGACATGGTTTGGAGTAACCCTTCCTGGGACAGGCAGAGGTTGACAGGAGCATTGAGCTTCTCTTTCCCTCCTTGTGAAACTTCTCTCATTGAGAGAGTGCTGGGTAAATCAGATGTTAGAAGACTATATTTTTGATCTGCCATTAAGATGCCGCCACTTCGTGATGGGAAAGGAGCGTCTCTTGCTGCTGCAAGAAGAGGGGAGGGCTCGGGTGTGAGCACCCGACAGCTCGGGGTTAATCCTCCCTCTTGCACAAACAGCAGCTCCTTGAACTTGGGCTCTCTGTGGCCAGGTTATGTTCCAACCCAGACACCTGACAATCGCCTGTAGCCCCTGGCCGGCCGGGTGATGCTTGCTGACTAGCCCAGGCAGGGTGACAGAGGTGACAGCTTTCTTGGCGGTGTGAAATCACACAGCATTTATGGTGCACACCGAGACACGGGGCTGCACCCAGCCTCTTGCCTTCTCTCTTGGTCTCGCCACCGTGTTCATCCTTGCTTCCCATGCTCCTTGGAGAGGGCGGTGTGGTGGAGGTGATGTTGGGAGGACAATGGGACAGAGGAGGATGCTCTTGCTCTTGCTTTGTCCCCTGAGAGGGCTGGGTGTGAGCTGCAAGCTTGGAGAAACTTCTCCCAAAAAGAGGAGCATTGGGGTGACAGCTGAGATGGGGCACTGGCTGTGACTGCCAGACAGTTTTCCTCTCCTGCTGGGTCACGGGCAGGGGAGTTGCAGGACTGTTCTGGGCATGGGCCCAAGTCTAGAGGTCAAGGTTGAAGAGTAACCAACGGCGGGTTCCAGCGGGATGAGCAGGAATAGTTGCGCCAGTGGCAGCTCAAGAGGAGGACATGTGCTTCACGGGCTGTTCTGACTGTGTCCATGGGGGCTCCTTTGGACTGGCTCATCAGTTTGTTTGGGTTTTTTTTCTGCGGGGGTTTAGAAATGACCATAAAGACAAGAGCTGCAGGGTGGGGGAGCTTAGGCATGCCACTGTCTCTATGTCCCCAAGGGTCTCAGTGCCTGGGGATGCTGGAGCAGCAGAAAGATGCTCTCCCAGCACCCAGTGTGGCAGTGGGAGCAATAGAAGGGTTGAACATCACAGTCCTGCACCAGAGGTAACATCCCCCTGTCTTCTTCTTCATCAGCGTGTCCGAGATGGCGAGCGTCCTGTCCAGACGTCTTGGGAAGCGCTCCCTGCTGGGCACCCGCGTCTCTGCCCCCGGTGCCTTGGCCGAGGGGGTGCTGGTGGCCACCCAGATCCCTGGCTTGCAGACTGACCTCAGCCAGGCGTCTGCACATGCAGCACTGCGAGAGGACGGATCCTGTGCACCGGTGACGGAGGAGAGTGGCCAAGCACCCAGGTTCTCTGGCCACCGGCAGCTTGGTGCCGGGCAGCAAGTACGTAAGGAGGCTCTTGATGTCTTGTGGGTTGTTGCTGGTGGGGGAGAAGACTTCTGGGGGTCTCCTAATTATAAGGTGCAGTGGGGGCATCTGTAATTACTGAAAGACATTAGTGGGTGTTGGTGTTAGTAGCATGGGCCATGCCTGGTGGGTTTGGACCGTACTGAATCAAATGGAGATGCATCTCCAGGAGCTGTCTCCAATCCTAGCCAAAAGTGTGTCACCAGAGAAGACAGAAGACCTGACGCTTCCCTCCAGCATTCTCCAGTTGCATGAGGTTAAGGAAGGTGGTTTCCCTACATTTAGTGACTATCAGTGGACTTCTCTTCCATGAACTTGTCCTATCTCCCCATAACCCATGGTTGCATGAAGGGAAGTGGCAAGAAGCCCCTCAGCTTAACCACTGTGGCCAGAATTGTCTTCTCCTATGAACACCACTGTGGAGGATTTTGCTTCCTTGCTTTTGCTGCTTGGGCCTTAAAGATCAGTCTGCAGCAGGGTTGATGGTGTGGACATGGGGAGAAGCTCTTGGGGAAGAGTGAGGTGTGATGGCTCATCCAGAAAGGACATCTAGTCCTGCTGAACCCCACCCTGGGCTCCAGACCCTCAGGAGGGCCGTGCCTTGGCCGAGATGCTGCCTGGGACAGGGAGCGGCAGTGGTTCTCGATCCCACCAGAATGGTTCCAGTTAACGCCTGGCCAGTGCTGTCCAAGGGGAGCTGTGAGCTGCTGACGTAGAGTTCGTTTCTTGGCTGCTACCTGCAGAGCAGTAAAACCTTCTCTGGGCAGAGTTTGTGAAGCAGCATGTAAATAAAGGCCCCTTTTTGGGTTTCTGGCTCTTCCTGCCCTGTGTTTATTAACCACAGGACAGTGAGAGTAGTTTTCTCCTACCTGCTCCTCTGTGGAAGACTTTGCTTCCTCACTTTGTGGCTGGGAATGCCATAAAAATATCGATGTGGTGGCTTCACCTCCCAGCGACAGCCAGGGCTTTGTGCCAGTGGCAGTGCAAAGCCAAGGAGATGTTGGTTCATCATGCCATGTGTGCTACAGGAGATGGCCCCTGTAGTTCTTGCTCCTTCTTTTCAGACAGCAGGGTCAAGGACTTGCATGTCGTGGTCCTTTCACTGATCTGCTTAACCCAGGTCCTGCCACAGGTGGTTTTTTCCACGCTGGTGTTTCTGCTGGAGGTCCCCCAGAATTCCAGCATGGTGGGGGTTGGAAGAGCCCTCTGGAGATGCTCTGGGGCCACCCCCCTGCTCCATCCAGCAGGGTCACCCAGAGCAGGGGGCCCAGCAGCGCA
>JANIJG010001943.1:42654-60699 GCA_024611175.1 Megaceryle torquata | reverse complement strand
CGTCCCCCGCCCCCGGCCTTCCCCCCACCTCCCTGCCCTCCCCCGTTCCCCCCCCCCGTTCCGCCCAGTCATTCCCAGTCCCCTGCCCCAGTCATTCCCAGTAGGTCCCAGTCATTCCCAATCGTTCCCAGTCCCCCACCCCAGTTGTTCCCAGTCATCCCAGTCATTCCCAGTCCCCCCCAGTTGTTCCCAGTCCCCCACCCCAGTCATTCCCAGTTGTTCCCAGTCCCCCACCCCAGTCATCCCAGTCATTCCCAGTGCCCCCCAGTTGTTCCCAGTCGCCCACCCCCGTCCTTCCCCGGCCCCCCCCCCCCCCCCCCCCCCCCATCTGCCTTTTTAACCTGTAGAGCTTTTCACTGTCAACGCGATGCTGTTGGTATGTTAAAGGTATTCCTGGCATTCCCCACCAAGAACATTCCTGGTGGCCTTGTCAAAGATAGGCAGCTGTTACCCTTTGCATTGCACACGACTGTGCTCAGGATCAGCCTGACTTACCTAGAGGCTGCTCAATGTCCCGCCGGGCTTTGGGGTAATAGAAGAAACCCCGCTCTCCACACACCAGGTAGAGAGCCTCCACCAAGTGGGAGCCGCAGAGGTGCTGATTGGCAGCCGCGTGGCTGGTCCCAGGACTGGAAAGAGCGAGAAGGGCCAGGAGAGGCAGTGATCGGATCCAGAGAGCCATGGTGAGCAGGGTGAAGCCTAGGGTTAAGAGGCAGAGGAGACAAAGGGGGGTCTAGGAGGGAGAAACAGGTTGTCATCGAGCATCTTAAATCCTTCAGCAACTTTGGCATGAAAATGAGACCAAAGTAGCAGATGGACCTTCTAAAGATGTCCTTAGCTCGAGAGGTAAGAAGACCTTTCTGCACCGGGCTTTACAAGTCAAAGTAAATGACTAATGATTATAACCAGAAGTCGATTTCCATCCACATGCTCACATCAGTCCTGATCTCCCAAAATGCCAAACTAGACTGGGAGAGCCATCCCACCAAGCCCTGTAGCATATATGCCCAGGACAAACAAGATCAGCAGACACCTTCAGAAGAAAAACCCCCTCTGTCAGATCAGAAGGGGCTGTTGTTTATGATGATGGCCCAAACCCAGCACAATGTGCTCAAAGAGCTGAAGACACCTGATTTTCTTGGCCCAGCACTTGTCACCATCCACTAAACCAACTTAAGAAAACAGCTCTGCAAAACAGGTAGAAGCTAAAAGGACATCAATCAGACTTACCCAAGGAAGTGGCAGCAAGAGATGGAGAGAAGTTTGCTCTGAGAGATGAAGACTATTTGGTCAGTAGTAATATCTCCGGTCTCTTTCCCATATTTATATGTCCAAGTGACACAAGAACTGGTGCAGGCTCCACCTCCTTGGTGACACTCTAGCCAAATTTTTTGCTGCTTGTGCACATTAATTTCCCTCTACGTAGCATCCAAAGGTCTTTATGCAAGGGAAGATGGAAGTAACAGTTTGCAGTTTCCATCTCATTTCATCCGACCTGTTTTTGCTTCCCTGAAGCTTTGTCCTGAGCCATCAGCGACCCTTTTAGCAGGAGATAATGGGGCTATTACAGCTGCAATGACTACTAATGACACTAATGCTGGCAATAGGCACTGCTGGCATTGAGGTGGCTCAACAGCTGTTTCTAAAATGTAAAATTAAAGGCAAACACTTTAATCTGTTTGGTTAATGTCACCCCAGAAAGTATGCAGCCGAGCTGTCGGTGAGACCATGCTACGGTCAGGTGTTCGAGGAAGGAAAACACATTATTGGCCTGAGGCTGATCTACAGCTCCACTCGCTGGCCATGCAGCACACGGTGAGAGACACGTGGCCACAGCTTGGGCTGGGTGAGGACTAGCAGCTGCATTTTGCAGGAGACCTTGGGTGGTCGTTTTAGCTCATCACGAGGCCAGAGTTAGAGCACATTTGAAATTTTGTATGGTCAAAAATAAGCCTTTCCCCCTTGGTCCGCTGAAAGGCAGGTCCCCTCCTTCACCTGCCCCTTCAAATTTCTGGTTAGGATCAAGCAGAGCAGAGACTTGGGCTCTGTCGTTTGCTTGTGAGCACCTCAGCTCTTCCTTCTGGGGCTCTGCCCAAAATTGTCTCTTCAATACCAAGAACCATTTCCAGTAAACCCCAGAGAAAACCATCAGATAGCTGATCTCCATTTTGGCCAGTAAGTTCATGCTTAATAGGAGATGATGGGCCAGGGGTGGTTCACTGGCTTTCAAGAGTCTGATTTGCAACAGATCCAGATTGCTCTTTCTTTCACAACATTTTGGACACCTCTGTGCTCAATTTTTCTGCCACCAGTGGCACGCTTGTACCTTTTTCTTCTTAAAGAATACTCGACCCTGCCTGAAAAGCCCATTTAAATGCTGGGGATGAGCTGATCTTCAAACTTCCCATTGCTCTAAATTTGGAGGCTGCAAGTGCTCAGCACCACTGAAAGGGAGATGTTTTCATCTGTTTGAACTCTGCTGCTTGTTTAACTTAGAATAAGCCCAATTGTCCATACAGAGCATAAATCAGAAGGAAGTTCACTGAAACCTGCAGAATGCCTCGAGACTTGAACCAGACCCTTGTAGCCAAAGCAATTTCATCCATCGGCATCTGGGAAGTAGGAAGCCCCATATGCCCCTGTCATGGCTTTAAGTGTGAACTATCATGTTTGCTAAATGACTGTGATTGCAAAAAGGCTGGTGAGAAGTGCTAAATCTCTGATGAGCGTACAGAGAGGGGATTCAAATGGATGGGAGACAAGGTTATCAGTTACAGCCCCTGCCATGTAGGTCTTTCGTCCTCCTGCTAATAAATCCACGTTGTGGTGCTTGACTACAGTTAGCAGTGTTTCTGCACAGTGTGAAACACTATCTCTGTCTCCCTTCCCCTCAAAAAAGATATTGGATGTACTTGAATGACCTAGTGGTATATCCATGAAGAGGGTCTCAGGTTTCAGCAAGATAGAAGTACAGGGAATTCACTTACTCAGACCTTCCTTCCACCAGGAGAAGATGGGGAACTAGCAGCTACACAGGATAAATCCTGGCAGTTTACCCTATTTGAAGTAGGTTGTCAAAGCCAGGAGTAGAAGTCTTGTGCCATTCACACTTCCTCCAGAGCAAGGAGCTCCCACCTGGCATCTCACACCAAGGGACAACTTGCAGAATTACCCTACAGATCCCCTTTGCAATCATACTCCTGCGGTCACCGTACCGTGTGAGGTCCAATGGACCTCAGGCCAGTGGTCGCCTTGGAAAGGCTCTGGGTTGAGCTGTTCCCCAGGTTAGTCACACGTGGAGATTTGCCATTTAGGGGTTTCCTTCTTGCACTTTTGAATGTTACCTGAGCTCACCCGAACTCATATTTTATTGACAGTGGGACTCTGTAGGGAGGTTCCTCTACCCACTATCTTCTCACTTCCAGGTAGCTTCCCTGCTGGGCTTCCCCCTTCCCCAGGCCTTACCCACTGATGCAGCAAAAAAAAAAAGCCATTTTATTTTGTGTTGGAAGTGCCCTGTAATTAGGCTGTTGCTTCTCTTACTCTTGGCTAACCAAACCCTGGAGGTAGCTGCTCAAAGCCTGTGGCATTTCTGCCGCATGCCCCAGCAGGGGAAGGGCTAACTGTACCCAAGCGTTCAGGAATCCCTCTTGGCTCGCCGTGGTTCGGGTGCAGAAATAAGACAGAAGATTTATTGGAAGGAAAAAAAGATCTCATGCTGGCTCAAAGTTCATCACGGGCCAAGATTTTATTTTTTTTGCAAAAGTTTCCTACTATGATTTCCCCCTTCCTAAATATGATCACTTTGATTATTTATTGGAAACTGTATTTTCTTACCATAAATGGCCCTTTGGACTATGAAAAAATGTGGCAGTGATATAACTGGATGTAAAATGGATATAAACTGTGGAAAGTTTTATGTCAGAGGGAAAACTCCCATGTCAGCAGCGAACTGAGAGAGGGCCAACAGGGGAGCCTGTTTCACGATGGAAAATCCATCTTCTACAGAAAAATCTCATCTCAGTCCTTACAGGTTGGGCTTCCCCAGGGTCTTCATGTGATTAGGCAGTTATGGGCCAAAAGCTTGTCCATCGTTTCAGCACTGCGTGCCTCCTGTGACACCCCCAGAGCTGAGGTTCCATGTTGGGCTCACCTGGCTGAAGGGTGGGAGTGGCTGGGTGGGAGTGGGCTACTCCTGGCTCCTGCCCTTCCTGATAAACCACATCTGGACGTGACTTGATGCCACCTCCCTTGCTCACATCCCCCCAACCCTGAGCAGTTGCATCAGTGGGAACAAGGTTTAGGCAATCCCTGGTGTCATCTAATCAAGTTTTACAGTCCGTTGCCATCACAATAAAATCTTTACTACTGTAGATGGCTAGCATTTTCGAACCCTGTCCTGAAAAAATAACAAGCCCTCTATGGGGGAACTAGTTACCAATTACAAGTTTGTGCAAGTTTTCCTGACAGCAAAGGTCAGGTCTGGAGGTGAGTGGCTTCTCAGAGAGCACCCGGGGACCCTGAAATACCAACCACATCCCCACTGCAGCCCCCACACTCAGCAGCTGCCACCAGGGCTGCTCTGCCTGTCCCTGGGTGTGTGTTGCCCCAAAAGAAGAGCAGAGAGCAACATGGTGGTGACCTCCTGCCTCCTTTCCCTGGAGGGTTAGTTTGGGGGCTTGTGAAACAAAGAGCCCCAGAGCAGGTGTCCCCTGCCCATGCACCCCTGTGCTGTGCCAGCAGCCTGACAAGACACATCCCTAAGGCACCTAGAGGGGTCTGCACCCCCAAGATCAGCTTTTTTGGGTGGCCAGCCCCTGGAGTTGCCCCAGCTGGGAATGTGTAATTGGGTCAACACATTCAAGCTGTTTGAGCTACTGAGGTGTAGCTTTTTGCTCAGCATGGGGGAATGGGGACTGGTGGCAAGGCATGCAGCAGAGGAGCCGGCATCCTTGGTGCTCCCAGTCTCGATGTGGTTTCTAGCAGCTGTGCTCTCACTGGCACTCACTCTCACATCCAAGCAACGAGGAGCAGCAGCGTGCAACCACCTCAACAGCAGCAGAGGCATGGGCTGAAGAATGAGGAGGTGACCCTGGCATTGAGGAGGTGCTTGATCATGGGACTTTTTGAAGCCAAATCCTGCGATGCCTGCAGAGATATGTGCAGGTGGGACAGCCACCATGGGCTTGGTGGGCGGGGGGGATGCTAGAGCAAAGGGTGAGGCTCTGCAGCTTATCTGGAGCCACACAATGAGAGATGCCCTTGCTACAGAAGGGGCATTGTGCAAGCAGAGAAGAGGGCTGCTCACTGGGATAGAAGTAATCTTGGCTGCTTCTGTAGCCTAATCCAGGCAGCCGCCTGGGTGCAGGGCCTGTGAGCCATCCCCATTGCCCCACCGGCCACCAAGCCCAAGAGAGATGCCCCTGCCAGACTGGGTTTCACAATTTTCCAGGCACTTCCAGGCCAGGGACATTATCTTGCTGCTTAGAGCACAAAGGGTTGATTCTGAAAATAGAGGGTGTAACCCAAAGCCCAGTGTAACCAACTAAGTCTGACCCATCAGCTTCCATCACCTTTGGATTAGCTGCTAGCAGCAGAGAGGTTGTGAGTACATCCACACCTCTGGAGGTACAGCTCAATGGTAGAAGACACTTCAGGGAGCAACTCAGGGAGTCAGTAACTTTCATTAGAGGACAAGGGAGTTTCCCAGGTCTGCTGTGGCTCTGAGAGTGGCCTCTTGCAACCCAAACCCTCTGGCCACCTATCCTGAGTACACAGTGCCTCTTGGCAGGGAAATGCTGACCCTTGGTCAGCCCAGCTCACTGGGGGCACGGAACCTGCAAATTGGTTTCACTGCACTTTACTCAAGGCCCCCAGGCCTCTGCAGCCTCAAACCTTTACACAAGTACAGTTACCCAAGCAAAATAGACCAAATTTCATGATCGCTAAAGTGAAGCTCCCAAAACCTTTCTCACCCACCTTGGGAAGAGCATATGCAAGGTTATAAATATAGATGGAAAAACACAGTATGCTCCTTTTAACCCTATTAAAATATTACTGGCTACATATTTTTTTTGAGAAAGTAGAGGAGAAAATAGCACCTAAGAGCTGCTAATAGTTCCTAGACACAGCTATTAGCGGACGCAGCAGAACAAATTAGTTTGTTTATCAATGAAGAGAAGATGAAATCTGTGGCTATTAATGGCCCAAAAGTAATCTTTGGCATAGACAGAGAAACATTAGAAGAGGTGATGACACCCTGCTAGAGGACAAGTAATGAACAACAAAAGTAATAAATAACTTCCACAGAGTGGAGAAGCACTGGAAAAGTAGCCTGCTCAGCAGCAATCCAAAAATACACATTTTCAGCAATGATACCACATCTGCCCTTCTTCATGTTGTGGGAGCCCACAAGAACAACCAGAGAAGATCTTGACCTGGTCCTCAGGAAACAACCATGAGACGGGCCGTTGAGTCCACCAGGGAGTTTTCTCCTGTATCCACAACTGCAGGCACTAAAGTCTCCTGGCGCCACCACCATGGCTTGCATAGCAGGTGACATTACAGGCACCACTTAGAAAGCAAAGGCATGGATGACCTGGAGAAAAAACAGAGAAGATGAACTGGCCCTTTGCCACGATGCTGGAAAGCACAGGCAGGCCACCAGAGAGCAGCAGACCCAGCAGAAAGTGGTGGGTGCTACAACCAGCTGAGGCAGCAAGGGGCTAAAGGGAGAAATGCCAAAACACAAAGGAATGGTTTCTCTGTCTTGGACTGGATTTGTCCCCCACTGTGAAGTGGTCTCATAGATTGAAAATAAATGGTCCTGCCGCATACTTCTGTATTTTCTGCCACTGCTCAACTCAGCAACTCTGGGTGCACTGTGGACATCTGCCACAGTTTCCCCAATGATACAACTGAGGGCTGCAAGTGACGCTGTAAGAGGACACTGAGGAACAACATGCTCATTCTCACACCGTGCTTTCTGCTAAGTTTAAATATGAAGCATTGAGACCCTGTTTTCTAGAATAAACTTTACTTTAGAAGTCCCTGTTTTGCTATGATGGTGCTCTTGGAGTTTTTGGCTGCCACTGCCCTGAAGGCCCCACTTTTCTCCAGGAGATGAGTTTGCCATCTGGAGGTCGCACTCCTTTGCCTTCACAGGGTGCTCCGAGCTTTAGCACTTCAGATGCCTCCAGCTGGGCTGGGACTCGAGTCAGGAGCTGTGATTTCTTCCTCCTTGCCCCTCCCTCCCACAGCATCACCCGTGTGGGAACTGGTGTTTCACCAAGGGGCACAACTCTGCTCCAAAGGACCTTTCCTAATATGGCATCTGGTAGAGAATAAAACCCAAACCACCATTGCCCTTATGAGTGAGCAGTGGCTGCTCCCAGGCATCCACCTACACTGGTGATCCCTTGCTCCTGGGATGCTCCACTGGAGCTGGGAGGTGCTGAGGTCTTGCAGAAGGTCTGACCCCCCTCCCTCCTTGCATTCAGCCAGACCCCACTGTAGAGTGCTCTGATCTCCTCTGCCAGGGCACGGGGACTTCCAGGTCCAGTATCATTAATTATCGCTGGGTAAGTGGATTGTTTTGAGCACTTAAAGCTACTTTAAGGATTTGGATGCACACCAGTGACTGGCCCATAGGCTTGCCTATGGGTTCCTAGACAAGGAGGTGTAAATCCTACTGATAAGGCTTGTTAGTGTTAGGGGGCTGGGGAGGGGGAGGCTGGGGGGTGTTTGGAGCCAGGCACAGGGATCTCTAGGGGCCAGGAGGGGTGAGCCCACCACTGCAGCCCCCTCCTCCTGCCAGAGAGCCCCTGGCCGTGGGGGAGGCACTGGGGTGCTGTGGGCAGTCAGGGTCAGGCTGATTTACAGCAGTGGAGGAACTGGGGCTGTTAATTCAAAGTTGCCGCTTATCGGTGTTTAGAAAGCGAGCTCCGATCTGTTGGTTAGCGATTTGCCCTTTGCTGTAAATAGAGGGGCCCTGTGCTTTGCTCTGACATTTTTGTCCTTATTATCTTGTCTCAGCCTCTGAGGAGGTGGGAGAGTTATTTAAGGCTGACCTTAGTGGAAGGAAAATGAACAACTCCCTTACCCCACCCTGTTTTTCTCTTTGCCATCCTGGGTAACAACTGTTGCACAGAACTAGCTGTGTGAGATACTTAATTCTCCACCATCCCCACAAATATTTTGTAGATCAATTCACCCTGCTCTGCCCAGATAAAATAATTAAACAAGCAAACAAAAAAAAAAGCAGACCTGTCAAGAGTGAAAAAAATATATTTTGCATCCTTATTCCTCCAGGAAAATCAATGAGGATGGGCCTCGACCTCATCAGGCACTGGAGCTCACCACTGAACTTGTCCAGTCTTGCATCACAGTGGTTCAGGTCTAATTCAAACCTGTGTTTCACATGAGTTTCAAAACCAGTTGCTCCCTTCCAAGCTAAACCTCTGAACATCACATAGCAACTGGTTGGAGCCGGAGTATTTTGTATTTGTGGAAATTTAGATCAGGACCTAAACCCTTAATGGTTCCAGAGAAGAAGATCTGGGGAATGTGTGGGGAGCCCGGGTGGGTCCCATTCCTGTTGGGACATAGGTGGCTTTGGGAACCTTGCACTACAGAAGTCAACATGTGCATGTGCTCCAACTGGTCCTGGGTGATACACAACATGTAGAAAGACAGTCAAAGTGAATTTGCTAACAGAGACATGAAGAAACCCTCATTCATTTGAGGTACAGCACTTGCAAGTCTGAAAAACATCTGATCTCCCAGCACTTGTTCTGTTGACCAGCCTCCACCAACCCTACTGGCTGCACAATAGGAGCAGAAGCACATCTGGGCGGGAGTCACAGAGGGGTTTAAAACCCTTAACTGATCTTTGCAAATTTCTCTATTCAGTTAGAAGCTAAAAAACAACAACAAAAATTTCCAGGTCAGTTTTCAAGACAATTCCAATACTTCCTGCTTTCAGCTGTGCCAGAAAAATGTCAAAAGCTCATCTTTCCCCTAGAAAACCTAATGCTTTCCCAAACATTGTAATGAACAAGTGTAGGAAAACTGAAAACAAATTCTTTGCTGTGGAAAGTGCCTCTTCTGATCCCTGGGGAAAAAAACAAGCCTGATTTGAGCTGGATTAGCTGCTCAGGTCTGTCACAGCCTTATGCGAATCAATTCCATTCTCCAGGGTCGGTGCGTGTCTGCACACATACCTGTGGCTACAGGATTTGTAAATAATTGAGTTCTTCTGATCCGTCCCATCACAGCTCAAGAAGAAAGATGCAGTCCTGAGGGGGCTGACAGAGGTTCAAGCCCCAGATCTGCCACTTAGACGCTTCTTCCCAAAGCTGTTTAGGCATGTAATTACTTCTCAGGCTCTGTGCCTGGTCTGAGTCTCTCTGATTCTCTGCCTCCTTTTATCTGTCAGCCTTTTACAGGGACAAGAGTACTCCTCTACCTCCCAAGCGTGTAATGAAGATGAATTCATTACAGCTGTAACACTTTAACAAGCACTGTGAAGATAGAAGTCCTAAATGAGGCAACTCCCTTTCAGAGAGTGCTGGGGTGCCTGGATGCACGGTCCAGACCTGTGCCAGCAATATATTAATCCACCTCTGTCTGAGATTCTGGAAGGGATTTAACCAGAGAAAGAGTCTGGCTTTCAGGTAAAAAAAACCCCAAGCTTGCAGCAGTGACTGAAATTAGTTTTCTTAAATGTAAGGACAACTCTGGAATAGGAAACACTTATGTGGCCTCAGCATCTCTTCTGGTCTTGGCAGGTGCATTCCAGTTGCATTCCTGTGTTCCATTCACCCCTCCCACATGGATGTGACAGACACCTTAGGTCATCTAAAACAGTCCCGATGTTTAAGCAAGCAGGATTGACCCCTAAGTACTCTTAGAAGGGTCTTCCCCATCTTTCAAATTGGGGTTGCAGAGCCTGGTTACACACAAGCCAGCCTGCCTTACTAGGCACAGTGCATCTGCCAGCGTTCCGATGTGGCCAGTGTTACTGGAACTGAGCAGAAAGAGTGGGAAAAGCTGGGAGAGGAAGCACGTAGTGAAGGCAACCCCCCCCAGTGTACCACTATTTAAAAAAGACCTCCCACACATCATTGTGCAATTGGTAACAGCCTGGCAAAGAAAGGCTTAGATCAGCTCATCTGCAAACAGGGGACCATTTCTGACCTCTGAGTTAACATTTTGCATGAGTGCAAATTATCTTAAATTATCTTAAAGCTTTTTCCAAGCTGAAGGATCCAACGATTCTCTAAGTGGTGGATCTCCTGCCGTCAGAGGCCCCAGGCTGGATCTCGCGTACTGCCCGCAAGCAAGACAGCCGACTTGAATCTGGACAGCAGAAGGATGCAAGAACCAAACTCAGGATGCTAGACCAGAAATATATATTTTTTTTTTATTCTTAATATGTCAGCAGCAGCACAATTCCAAAAATGAAAAATAATTCTTTTTCGTATTTCTTTACACAGAGAGACAGACAGATCCACCCACAGCAGCAGTGACGACAACAGCGAGAGACCACTCAGCAAAGCACTGGGACATGTAGATACCAGAGGGTACGGTGGGGCCTGGCTCTGAGGAAGGCTTTTCCCCTTTCTTCCTCCCTTGCCAGCCCAGGTTTTATCTATGGGAGGGTTTAACCTGGGCTGACCCATCACCTTGGCACTCTCCATGTCACTTATTTATAGAGCTTACAGCCACATTTGGTGAGGTCTGGGGAAATGGCATGAAGGCTCCCATGACCCACCTGAAGGACATGAGCTCGTGCTTAGCTCTAAGTGGCCACATAATCCTATGAATCTGCTCCACTGTCAGAAAAAGGGAATTTATAATGCCTTTTGGTGGAAGGTGACTGGGTAGATCCTCAAAGTCTTTTTCTCTGAGAGATCTCATTCAAGGCACCTCTACAAGTGTGACCAGCCTCGTGCACAATACTTCAGGGATACCTTAAGACAAAACCGAAAGCATGGGAAAAAGAAATCTAAAAAGACTCAGGAAAAAAGCCTAAAACCAGGAATACTGGAGGGCCTACAGGAAATCCCAACAATATCAGAGATTAGAGAGGGGACTGTGGGCGCCTCTCCAGCCTGCAGGAAGCCGATGGGTGATAGAGACCAAATGTTCCTCGATACGGGAGAGCGGATGAAGGGAGACTCGAGGATACAGTGCCTCTGTTAGCAGGACTGGTATGGGAAGTGGCAACAGTCCGTGCCGGCCGAGCCAAGGCAACATCAGAATATCAGCTGCCTCAATGGGAAAACTGTGTTTTGAAAAGAGCCTATCAAGTGATTTGAAGCAAGTTGGTCTTTAGAAAAGGAATACCATCTAGTGGCCCAAAAAGGCAATAAGGAGGTGCAGTAGCAATTAGAGAATGAGATGAATTTAGAAAAAGAGAAGGCAAAACTGCAGAAATAAGGAGAGGGATTAACATAGATAGTGCTGTGATTCACCCTGGAGCAAGGGAGAGCTCAAAAGGGACCTGATCATAGTAAATGCAAAGCTAAAATTAGACACTTGCCAAAGCAGATTGGGATGCAAAAATTAAAAATAACTGCTGTAGCTGCAGGAAGTGGTGGAGAGAACTGGATCGGGAGCCATCAGAGGAAGATGTTTGCAAGGATGATATGGGCAAATGGGAAAAGAAAGAGAAGTAGAGAATAGCAGCATACCCCACGAAGAGGACAAGTGCCATCCTGGAGCAGACGGGTACGGCAGATCAAACTGCTGCAGCTGTTAAAATGAAAAAGGTGGCCCCCAAGGCAGGGAGCTGCAGATATGAAACCACTAAGTGAAAGCACAGCAGTGGAGTGGAGGACTTAAAGAAACTGCTTCAAATATTGAATTAAATGGGGATTAAATGGTAAGTTGATTAGCACGTGTGCTCCACCAGCTTTTATTCATTGCACATTGGGCACCTCCTTGATGAACATTTAATCATGCCACCACAGGCATTTAATCAAATCACCCAGCAGAACGGGAAGACAAGGATGCAGCATTAGCATCAGCCCATAAGCTTGAGAAGATGGAGAGTCTTTAATGACCTGATGGGGAGCTGCTCAAACATCAGCAGGACATGACACCACATCCCAGCCACCCATTCCCAACAGAGCACAGGTATCTCCACAGCCCCTGGCAGTCCCAAGGTTGAGTCAGGCTCCTTGGACAGTGGTTGAATGAGGAGAGCTAGTGGCACAAACACACCCCCACAATTCACAGCAAACTCCCATATGGCAAGTTGCAGGGGGAGAAGCAATTTGGAGAGTTGCTTTCACATTAAGAGACAAACAATATACTTTTACTTGCATCCCACAGGGCCGAGCACCTGCCCTGCCACACACGTTTGCGTTAAGAAAGTGCTTGAGTGATGGCATCTGGTGGACAAAGAAAATAAATTGTCTTATGTGGATGATATTCAGGGGACTACAGCCACAGAAGAAGAGGCACAAGAGGGAAGTAGCTGAGTTTTAAAATGAATAGACTAAATGATATTTTAAAGTCAAATTGAATACAGCACATTTAACTCAGCCCCAAGTTAACTGCTGGAGAATTGGAACTGGTGAAACGAGATGATGGATAGATGCTAGGAAGGTTAAGATTTCCATGAAATCAAAACTCCCACCAATCAGTCCCACCTCTAAAGAGTGCTGTGAGGATTTAATTTCTTATGGCAGCAGATCTATAAACATGCTAGTATCTTATGGCAGCCTATCCATCTTTGCAAGTACCAGCAGAGCATTATGGAAATGATGGAAGAAGAATCAGGAAGGGAGCTGGAGCAAAGAGCAAGATGATGGTTTATCTAATGTGAAGGAAGCTGCCTGAAAATCTCCTGCATTAATTTCCTAGTCAAAGGAAAATTATTATAAGTATTTCAATATGAGCTGGTTCTGGGGGAGCAGTACTGTTCCAGAAAAATAGTGAAGGAAAACGGGTACAAATAGCATGAGTCCTCCCTGTTCCACAGACATGAGAAAGCCTGGTTAGAGGTAGTCTGGGATGTGATGGTCTTCAAGGCTTCCTCCCTTGAGAGTCTAGTTGTACTCCAGTCTACTCAAGCACAAAGACAAAATAGGTATTAACGTGGATCTCCTTTTAAAGGAAACCATTAATAAACCAAAGGTATTGTGTACTCGTGGGAGTGTGCTAAATTGGAACAAGGAGGAAAAATAATCCAAGATACTGCTATTAGTGGAACAAGGGAACAAACAGTGGGGGAAATCCTGACAAGGAGGTTAGAGGCTGCCAGTAAAAGACAAACCTCTCTACACAATATTCCTCTACAGATAGCTACTATACTGATAGTAGAATAAAATACTGCATGCATGATAGGGAGAAAAGTGATGGCAAACACATAATGGGACACCCATGAAGAAAACAGGAGTTTTACTCTACAAGCTTGGAGGGAGAGGGGGAATAAAATATATGTAAAGGATGCTAAAGTACATGGGAAGACTGAAAGCAATACTGAGAAATGCTTTAGTAGATAAATTGACTCCGACTTTGTTTACTGCAGCCCCAACCAGGAATCAGTTGAAAAAGAAGATGGGATTGATACTGTGGCTGGCTGAACAAGAGTATGTTGTGTTAGATGGTCATAATAAGTTACATAAAGGAGAACAGGGTACTCCAAAAGGAGAGCACAACAAATTTCTATTTGGCCCCAAAAGAAGCAACAAATAAAGGATGTAAATAAAAGCTGCATAAGGTGTGCAATGGTGCAAAAGCAGACTAGGAAAATCAAGCTGCTAACTCTACTGCATTGGGTAAACCAAGGGCCTTAGCAAATACTGCAAAGGGATCATCCAGGTAAACTGTCACAAACTAAAGAAGGGTATCAGTATCTCTTTGTCACCATGAATATTTTTCCAGGATGGGTTGAGGCTTTTCAACCTAAAAGGGATACAGCCACTGGAGCTGTAAATATGCTGTTAAAGAAAATTGTCCTTAAGTATGGAACAGCAGCTGAGAGAAGATGAGATGAAGAGCCAGGGGGGGTTGTAAGTGAAGTAACTCAAGCCTTAATGCGTAACCTGGGGATTAAGCAAGGACTGCATATACTCTACTACCTGAAATCCTCCAGAATGGTAGAAAGAAATGAGTCAGACGATTAAAAATAGACTAAATAAAATTGTAGGACAATATCCAAACCAATGGGCTGAAAAGTTAACCTTGAAACTAGAAGTTTTAAGAAGCAGTGACAGATTAGAGACTAGTTTACAACCCTACCATATTTTGTTTAGAAATCCCATTCCTTGGTGGCCTTATGTCCAAGTCCCTAAAATATTATGGCAGGATAAAGAAAAAAACAAGGCTCAGGTAGCAGAAGCAACATGAGAAAAATAGGTATAATGAGAAAGGAAGTATCCAATTCATACATGGCTTATAAAATAAGGGGCCAAGTAATGTATTTGAAATCAGATAAAAAGAAACAAGCCTTAGAGACATAATGGACGGGGACCTATTATGTTACTAATAGGATAAGTCCTCTAAGATATTAAATAGATGAGGGCAAAGGTAAATACAAACGAGTTCATGTTTCTCAGATGTCCCCCTAAGGGGCCAAAAAATTCTGGAATCTGTCATGAATTTGTCAAGAACACAGACACAGAAAATGCCTCAAAGAGGAACCTCTGGCGCCGGTTCAGCCTGAGTCCCTGCACTCCCATCACTCCCCAGCACAATCCCATCTCTGGGAAGCCTGGGGGTGCAGCCCGCAGGGTGTTTACCTCTCGCCAGGCTGCAACAGATCTGTTTATATGCTTGCATACTAGCCAGGGCTTATTTATGCTGCAAGTTTTGCTTATTTTCTATTTTTGTAAGGCAGCAGATTTTACTACAGCTCCTCAAATAAGCAACAGCTGACACAGAGCAGCAATGCAAACTCCAAAGCAAGCGGAGGAGTTGAGGGCTCCTGCAGTGGCAAGGATTTTTAACTTGTCTTTTCACTCCATATTAATAACTTTGGTCTTATTTATAAATTGCATTAATTTTAGACATTTAACAAAGCAGATAATGACTGTAAAGCTCTCTGGAGAACTAGAGGAGACCACCATCAAACCTTTAGGGTGTTCGAGGCCTGGCCAGCAAGCAAATGCCTCCATGGAGACTCCCTGCTTGGTCCTGATCAGGAGCTGGGTGTCACTGGGGGCTTTACAGCACCCTTGCTGCACTCAGAGAGTAACTGAGGACCTGAAGGCTGCCAAAGGAGAGGGGGAACAGGTAACATGGTATTGCTATTGCTGTAACAATGAAACCTGCAGAATTAATGCACATCTTGCCTGTTTAAAGCTTTATTTTCTTTATTTTAGGTGTTTTACTGGAGTCACAAATAAGATTTTCATGGCTAGATAGCTAAGCTATGACCTAGCCTGCCTTAGTCTTGCATAGCTCACTCCAACTATTTAATCTCATAGTAATAACTTAAGATACCAAATCAAAAAATGGTTACAGCTCTTAAGGGAGCTTGAGAGTTACAGCTCAAGACCTGGATCCACCCAGATTGGGAAATCCTAGCTGAAGCTTTGGAAAAAGTGCTCTAAAATTACAGTAACTGAATGAACTCGGTAGTTTTATTCATTTATGGGACAATCCTCCGAGAAGAAACAGCTTGAGGAGAAGCAGCTAGCCCTAGTGTTGAACTGCTGATTTCAGTAATGGCCTTCTAAGCAATTTAGAAGGAATTTAGGGGGGGGTTGGGGTGTCAAATAAGAAAGGAAACAGAAAGGAAGGATTGAAGCAGGTGGGAAACTAAGTGCTGTCAGTAGCTGAGTGGTTAAAGTTTGAGAGAACTGGGGGTCAAGCATGTCTGTAAAGGTCTGAAATGGGATAAAGTGTAATGAATTGTAAACTATTATGACTGAGCCACTGTAAAGTGACACTGGAAAGCGATGGTACATAGAAGTATTGGAGGATACTTAGACCTAAGAGCTAAAGCTTAACTACTAAGCCTTGCATTTCTTTAAAGAAGAAATAATAAACATCATCTATAGGGGCAAAGGACAGTACAGCAATGTTACAGCTGACCATGCAAACAACTCCACACAGTTCTCCCCTTCGCTGTCCCCCACAGCTGCCTCCACGCATCCCAAGCTCAGCTCTGATACTGCACAGCTGCATAACCTTGGGCCAAACTTCTGAGCGCACCGCTAAGTTATGAGGCAGCCTGCAAGGAGATAAGAAGGGCAAAAGCAGGGGGAGGCAAACAGAGAGCTTCGGGTCAGATGGAGCCATTAATATATACAGAGAAGGCTGGGTGAAACTGGGTTTGAGCATCTTAAGCATGTGTCACCTTCCTCACACATGGCCAGCAACAGTGTTAGTCACCCGCCTGAGCTACCTCAGGTGACAGTGATATTGGGGTATCTAAGAACAAGATGATGCTGTAACCCGTGTCATAAACTGGAAAAGTGAAAGCATGGGGAATCTCCCAAGGACTGGCAAACTCAGGACAGCAGTGGCCCCACTCAGTCTGCAATAACCAATAAACTCAGGACGCCAAGGGGCTGCTGAAGCTGCCCAGGGCCACCAGCACGCAGGAATGATAGCTGTGACTGCTACCTGCTGTGAAGGATGGTAGGGGGGCTCTTGAGCACTCCTCACCATGGGAGATCTTAAAAGAGGGCCATGTTCCCACACTCTGGTCTGGGGTGGCCAGGGCTCGCTCTGTGGTGCTTGTGCTGGGGAGGATGCATGCAGACCAGGGCTGCTCCATGCCAGACAGGCAATTCCTGGCTTCAGTCAGTGTAGAGGTTCAGGCGAGCTATGATGCTTATTGCAGCCTGGTGGGGTGGTGCAGCTCAGGGGTTCTTTATGCCTAAGCACCTTTCTGTGAGAGAAGCTGAGGGGAGGCTGGGAGATGAAATTTCAAACCTTGTAGGGTTGATTCAAGCAGAAAAGCTTCTAGAGCAGCTCTGCATTTCCCAAGTGTATGAGGCTGTAAGAGAAGAGGCAGGAGATGGTGGGGACAGATGATCCCTTATGAAGTTGCTATAGGAGTTGCTTTGGGGCTAAAAAAGCAGATTAATTTATTCCTTAAATTGAAAAAAAATTTCCTTTTATCCCTGTCTTTTTTTTTTTTTTTAAATAAAACACTTTTCTCCTCTTTCTTGCACCCAGGAGCCTAGCACACAGCTCTTGAATCCAGCTTTGCAGCTTGGCCACGCTTTTGGTCTGTATTAAGCCTTTCATCAACCCAAAAAGCCATCAGGCCTTGGGTCCATCCCTCTGCCATCCTCCAAGCTGGCCCTACATACAAGAGTGGAAACCTGTTGGGATTGCATGGTGACAGGCAGCAGTGCATGTGTTTGGAGAAGACAGGTAGAAGTTATCAGCCAGGAACTAGGAGAGGGCAGAGGAGGCAGTTTTGGGACTGCGAGGGAAGAGGGGAAGGAGAGAGCCCAGTTCTCATATTAACTCATAACATTCAGCGCGTTAATCAGCGAGTGAAGCTCATCCCTTACGCTCTCCAGGGAGTGACAGATCATCTGAGGGCTGTCCAGAAGCTCGATGCTGTGGGTGTAGGGCTCGTATTTCACCGAGAAGGGCCGCTTGATGTGCGCTGCGTAGCTCCTGCAAGGAAAGGGTGTGAAAGGCTGGTGTGAGGTGGGCCCGAGTCTCCCTCCTATCCATCATCATTTAGCCAGCTCACAACAGGTTAAAGCCTCATCATTTGGGCAGAGTTTCTAGGTTAACCCAAAAGCTCTGTTTTCCCACCTTTCCAGCTTCACAGGGCTACAGCAGAAATTAAGATCCCTCCTGTTCAGCAAGGAGGGACATGAGCTTGGTTGTGGGTTCCTAGGGGCTGAACACCTGGGTTTGCATCAGACTGAAGGGTACACCAAACTGGTCACCTCCATGGCTATCACCAGACATCCTCTACTTAAATTTCTTTTTTTCTTTGTTAGAGATGCCAAGGAGATTTAGAAGCTAATTGCAGGGAAAGCCCATGGTATTATAGTATTATATTCCTAAATCCTTTCTGACATTCACTTATTGACTAATCTCTGGTTTGGGGGGCGG
>JANIJG010001943.1:19859-37024 GCA_024611175.1 Megaceryle torquata | reverse complement strand
CCTCCTTCCCCAGTACCTAAGCAGGGAGGCACCCAACTCACTTTTGCGCTGCTCTTCCTTTTGCAGGAACTTCCGCAGCCGGTCAGAGGGGATGGCAAAAGAGATGCCCGACGTCACCTTCATGGTGTTCACCCCGATCACTTCGCCATCCTGTGGGGAAAGGGCCCTGTGCTGTCCCGCCCGTGCACCCATCCCCTTCCAGCTCATGGCTCCTGCAGCCTCCCCAGCCCTGCTGAGGGTCACAGGGACAGGGCCCGGGGGCTGCAGTCACCCAGCCCCACTGAGGGGCACCAGCCGAAGGGCAGGCGGCACATCTCCGCCCTGGGCAGAGGGTGCCAGCAGCAGAACTCACCAGGTTGACGAGGGGGCCCCCGGAGTTCCCAAACTGCAGCAGAGGAGAGAGCGGGAAAGGGGTCGTGAAAACAGCACCCTCGCAGAGGGACCCGCGGCTGGGAGGCGGTGAATGGGGGCGGGCCGAGGACCACAGCCAGCGCCCACCTGACCAGCCAGAGCCCCTTCAGCTCCCAGCGCCCTCCTGCATCCTTCAGGCCCCGCTGGCCTCGGGGCACCCACAACCCTTCCCCAGCTCGCCCCCCCACCGCAGAGGGCAGCCGGGATGAGGTGCTGACCGCCCACAAGCTCCCCTTACATCGATAGCAGCGTCCGTCTGGATGTACTCCATGTCGGAGGCGGCCAGGCCCAGCTCCCGGCTGCCGCGCTGGGCAGAGCTGACGATGCCTGAGGTGATGGTGTTCTGCAGGGCGAAGGGGCTGCCCATGGCCACCACGAACTCGCCCTGCCGCACCTCAGCGGAGCGGCCCAGGGGCAGCGTGGGCAGCGGGTGCTGGAAGAAAGGAAGGAGAACGGTGAGCACACAGGAGGTAACAGAGGCTGGAAGGATACCAGTGGAAAATAACTAGGAGGGGGAGCTCGTGAACAGGAGGCTGAAGGTGAGCCATAGAGTTCCCACGTGGCCAAGAAGCCACCAGCATCCTGCCTTCTGTCAGCACTGGTGTGGCAGCAGGACCAGGGCAGGGACTGTTCCCCTGGACTCGTTTGGTTTTGTTTTTTTTTGTGGCCTTGAAATTGTTTAGAGAATGTCTTCCCTGCAAGGGCTGTCCCAGACTGCCCAGGGCAAGGGGGCGGGAGTCCCCGTGACCCCTGGAGGGGTTTCCAAGCCCCCCGTGGAGCTGTGGTGCTGAGGGCCAGGGGTCAGTGGTGCCCAAGCAGTGCTGGGGGTGGTTGGACTCCCACTGAAAGGTTTCTCCCACCCCAAATGATTCTGTGACTCTATGAAGGGAACACCTCCAGAGGTGCAATGCCCACCTTTGGCTTGATCTTGATGGTTGCAATGTCTGCAACCTGGTCCACATCCTGCACCACGGCATCATACTGCTCGCCACTGGCCAGCTTCACCCGCACGCGCCGCCGGTTTGCCACCACGTGTGCGTTTGTCACGATGAGCCCGTCTGGAGACACCAGAAAACCCGAGCCATTGGAGATGGGCACATCGCGGCCCGAAAAGGGATGCCTGCAAGGTGGGCACAGGTCAGGGAGGGGTGGCAGAGGCCCCAGGGGGACTGGTAGGGACTCTGGGATGGGCAGGCAGGGGTCAAGTAAACTGGGTGGCGTAATCTGGTAAGCCTGGAGAGAAGCGAGGCCAGTGAAGGTGTTTGGGCAACAGCACAATTTGGGAGAGCTTAGGGAAGGGTGTTTGGAAAGTTCCTGGTGGGAAAGGACCTGGAGGGGCACTAGGGAGGCCGCCCCTGGCATCCTGGGTTCAGGTTTGGGCCCCTCACTCCCAGCAGGACATGGAGGGGCTGGAGCATGGCCAGAGAAGGGCAACTACCACCCCCCGGAAGGGTTTCCAAGCCCCCGTGGAGCTGTCGGGCTGAGGGCCATGGGTCAGTGGTGCCCGGGCAGTGCTGGGGCAACAGTTGGACTCAATAATTTTGAAGGTCTCTCACAACCAGAACGATTCTGTCACTCTGTGATTTAACACCCTTCAGGTTCACAAATGGGAGGATGAGACACTGCAGACACTCGGCAGCCCACAGGTGACACCATGTAGATGGTGCAGCCATCACGCTGGAGGACAGAGCTGCTATAGAGAGGTGCCTGGAGAGGCTGGAGGTGCAGGACAGCAAGAACATTATGGGGTGGGAGGTAAATGCAAAGTCGTGCCCCCGGGACAGGGGAATCCCGCGCCACAGGACAGCCCAGGGCTGCTGCCCGAAACGGGCCTGGAGGAGGAGCTGGCAGCAGCTCAGTAGTGACGTGTCCCTGCGGGGATGGCAGCCGCTCGGGGACGGATCCATCGCTCCTGCAGCACCTGAGGGACCTGTGGGACCCACCCGGCGGACGTGCCGGAGGGTGCGGGGGTGGGGGCCGGGAGAGGGGGCTGTGCAGGTGGGGAGCCTCTCCCCGGGGGATGCGGGAGGACGGGGCCAGACCATTCCCGGACAGAACGGGACGGGACCGGGTCGAGGGGGAATCTCCCCGCCAGGCAGCGGAGCGGCCGGCGCGGCGGGGGCTGTGGACCAGCCGGGGGCGGCCGCTGGTGCCGGTACCTGCCCACGATCTCCACGTAGACCAGTGCAGGCGCCGTTTTCTCCACCACGTCGGCGATGAAGTTGAAGGCGGCGCGGGGCGAGGCGGGCGGTGGGGCGGGCGGTGGGGGCGGGGCTGGAACTGTCTGCAGGCTGTTTTAAGGATAGATTTGACAGGCAGTGGCTCAAGGCAGTGGACAATAAGATGGGAATAGCATCACCAGAGCCATGTGTTCAAGCAAAGACGTTCTACTGTACCCACAGCCAGCTGGAGTCTAGGTCTCAGTGGTGAGCATGACTTTAGCTGATAACTCTCAAGAGGAAGACCTCATCACTACCTTGCTCATGGAGAAGGACATAAGTGAAAACAAATCAAGGGTAAAGTTTCTCCAGCATTGCTCATATTCCAACACTAAGGCTTGTACACTTAGAATTATAGAATCATTTTGGTTGGAAGAGACCTTTAAGATCATGGAGTCCAACAGTTAACCCAGCACTGCCAGGTCACCACTAAACCATGTCCCTCAGCAGCAGATCTACATGTCTTTTAAATCCCTCCAGGGATGGGGACTCCACCTCTTCCCTGGGCAGCCTGGGCCAGGGCATGACAATCATTTCTGTGAAGAAATTTTTCATAATATCAAACCTCTTCTGGCACAACTTGAGGCTGCTTCCTCTTGTCCTATTGATGCACTTGACAATTTTTTTTTTTGAGTGGTTGTGCAAATATAGAGCCGGGATTCTATACCACCTCATGCTGGAAAAGCCTGGGAAGACCAGAGGACAAGCAGCACTAGCAACAGGCAGGCTCCTAGCTTCTGGTGAGGCTTCACCCTTTCGCTCCTGAATTGCTTAGCTTAGGGTACCCTCTTGTGGCTACCGCAGCTCTGCGCTGGCCCAGGGCTCAGGGAGGAACATGCCTTTCTGTCAGAGAGCTGCTGCTCTGTCTGGGACTGCACGAGTTGAGGAAGCCTGGGTAGGAATTGCCGGGAAAAATAGGGGGGGAATACTAAACAGGGCTGAAGGACAACATGGTCAAAGCCACAGGCTGGAACTTAAAGGAGCTGCCAGAGAAATGTAGAATCATTTACATTAGAAACGACCTTTAAGCCCAACTATTACCCCATCACTAAGTCTCCCCCTAAACCACGTCCCTAAGCAGCTACCATCCTTACAGGGAAATGCAAACAAAAGGGTTTTCTGCATACTCACATTATCCACCTCCTAAAAGATGGGGCTTATTTCAGTCCTACCAGGTAAAGCCCAGCTCCCCTGGCTTATTAATGCTACCCACAGCTACTAATGGTTAGAAACCTGCCCTCCAACATGGGTGCGGTCACTTGACAGCATTTTAAAGCATGCAAGTACAACACAGGTGCCTGGAAGACCACCGAGGGTGCAAGTTCACCCTAGAAAACTGTTGGGAAGTTTTCTTTCTGGAAAGAGGCTTTCCTTGAGGGATAACACTGATAATCAGGTTACATGGTGGCAGCTGCCAGTAATGCAATAAAAAAATACAGACATTTTAATGTTTTCACCTCACAAAGTAACATCTGTGTGGTCTCTGAGCTCCTTAAAGAGAATCATTTATGGTGCTTGTCACTGGCTAAAGTCTCTAGCCTAATCGTGGCTGTGTATGTGGTGTGTTTTTCCTTTTTTAAATGCAAGGAAATTACTTACTAGGCAACAGGTTGTTTTAGAAGTGTGTGTAAGAGGAAGGGCTCCCCAGGTGCTTGCTTTTGAGCAGCTGGACTCTGGGTTGTATGAAGGGTGCAAGTGAGATAAAAGCAGCAGTTGAAATATAACAGTGCTCACCACATTGTTTATATGAAATACCCCACTTGCAGGAACTGCAAAGTCACATATATTGTGTAATTCTTTGTCTCACCCTATCCCTCTGCTAAGCTAAAATAAAATGCTATAGGGCAAAGTTTTCCTTTCCTCCTGTGGGCAATTCCAGTTATGACCAAGGAAATGCTCTTCTGAACAGACATCCGTGAGTAGATGCCCCTCTCTGTCCTGTCTGCAGTCTCATGAGATGGGGAAACCCAGTTAGACTGGTGGGATGCTGTCCACGGTCTGCTAACCCATGTGAACCTGCACTGGAGGCAAAAGTTCCCTTTTTCCATGGATGAATCTGTGCACGTCAAACTAATCTTTATTTGTTTCTGTGAGGTACTAACGATGCCTGGGATATTTTTTTTTTTTTTTTTTCTGGTTGTATGATAAGTGGGTATGTTTCCCAGCAGCTGCTCAGAAAGACAAACATATTTCTGCATCCTAAATTCAGAGAATGCAGCTCTTCAACCCTCTCCTAAGAGTTTCACCCACAGAGCAAAGTTTAACATGCTGCAGAATCCCGTGTCTCAGGACACATGCTGGTGAGATGCTCCCATGAAGGACAGATGGCACCTGACCTGTATCACTTGGCCCTTCTGCAACAAGGAAGCAGAGGGTGTTCTGGTGGGTGGTTTGGGTCTCCCGTTTCTGGACTTCCAGCCCTCTGTTATGTTCTTGGCCTCCCCTGGGAACTGGTGATAGTCTGTACCTCCTTTCTATGAGAGCTAGGCAGATGAGATAGATTTGTCCCTGCTCTCCCTCAGTCTTGTCTCCAAGAGCACCTCCCACTCCTTCCCACTCCTCCACACCCACGCCCTTGAGTCCATTGTATATTTTTGGGGAGTGGGGTGAGGCTGGGGGAATCCAAGTGACTGAAGTTGGACCCTGTGTTAACTGGAGAATCACTTTACTTTGAAAGACCTGACAGCAGTTTCCAGAGTACTTATAAGACCTTGAACTGAAAGCAGCTGTAGTGTCAAGCACTATTTCAATATATTATAGCTTCATTTCCTTCTGTTTTGAGTCTCTCTTCACTGACTAGTCCTACCTCAGTTTACTTTTGGCATCACTGAAGCTCTCAGACACAAAATATACAGGCTGGTAGTTCTGGTCCTGGTAGGGCTGAACAGCAGCAGCATCAGGGTCAAAGTCCCGCACCTCTGGTTCATCTGACAAGGAGTGCTATGTACACAGCAGAAAAACAGCAGTGTGAAATTAAGGGGATTGGAGAGCACATATGTGATAGACCAAGGTGGAGAAGAGGTTGAGTAAAGTCAGTGGAGCTGTGCAGAGGATGAAGGTTTTTTGCTGTATAGGGTCTACAGCAGAGACAAGTTATGCCGAGACTTACTATGAGCTCCCCGTAGGATGACAGGAGCCCAGCTCCGTAGGCTTTGACTATCCCATTCTGTCTGCAGAGCCCAAACTCCACTGTAAACCAGTAAAGCTGTGAAAGGAGAAAAAAAAAAAAAAATGCATAGGGGACACTGTTCCTCATCTACACCTCCCTGTCACTTCTGAGCCCCTGCATCATAGCCAGGGCCTGGAGCTGTTTAAACAAACGACTGCCTGGCACTTTGTCCCCTCTTCTTACCCTGCACCCATTGCTGCCAAAGAAAAGTGCTAAACTAAGTTGCTGCCACACTGGGACACATGCAAATTGTCCCTGGGCTGGTGCCCTGCATGCCCAGCTGCTGCGTGGAGCTGCCATTCAGTGCCCTTGAAGCAGGACAGGTCACCTTGCTGAGGGGGAGCCAAAGGAAGCGGATGACATTTAATTCCATCCTAAAGAGTCCCAGCAGTGCTGTCGTTAGAAATATGATGCTTGATGATACTCTGGTGCCTGAGAAAATTGGGTTAATGTGCAAGCAAGCTCTGCTGTTTAACTGATCTATGCTCTGCACGGTCTTTGAGCAGGGCTGGAGCAACTCAGGCAGGGGCTCTGAGCCTGCAAATCTGGGGAGACCTGACTGGACCCATCCCCTTGATACTCCAGAAGTGCTGCTGGAGGGGTTGGGGGCCCCATCTAGCAAAGAGGAAAACTCACTGTTGCGAGTTTCTCAATTTCTTCATCAGTTGCTCCCAGAGATGCCAGCCCAATGTCCTGGGAAGAGAAGGGAAGGGGAAAACATCAGGACAGCTTTGGTCTGAGGGCCTTACACATGCATTGCTCTTTTATTGCCTTGAGACAATAGATATTGTGTCCCTGTACTGCCACACATCTGCTGGGGCTTCATCATGCTCAGACAAAAGGGCTGGAACCCCTCTGCTATGAGGACAAGTGGACAGAGTTGGGGTTGTTCAGCCTGGAGAAGAGAAGGCTCCAGGGAGACCTTATCACAGCCTTTCAGCAGTTAAAAGGGCCTGTCAGAAAGATGGGGACAGACTTCTTAGAAGGGCTCATGGCCCAGAGAGGTGGTCGATGCCCCATCCCTGGAACCATTCCAGGTGAGGCTGGACAGTGATCTGAGAGGTATTGTGCTAGGTAAGCTTGATAGATCCTTTCCAGCCCAAACCATTCAATGATTCTATGGAAAAAAACCTTTGCTACAGAGTCTGATATTTTCACTTTGTATTAGGGTTCTCTATCCATCACTAGGCCTCCTGAACATCATGTTTAATATAAATAACTCCTAGAACAAGAAGGGTTTAGGTGGCAAGACTAGGGTTGGTTTGAGCTGTCACCTTGTGCCCTGCCCTCTCAGGGGCAAGGAAGCAGATGACCATCTTACCTGAGAGAACTGGGCAAATGTCTTGTCAGCCAGCATCGGGACATGCCCCAGCAGCTCGTGACAGCAATCCCTGCCGATGCCCGGGGAGAAAGGAGGAAAGTGAGGTCAGCAGGGGACAGTTTGCCCATTAGGGAGAAAGGTTAACTGCTGTCCAGATGGGCTGTCCAGGTAGGGGAGGCCCTCGGGGCCAGGCGCTACTCACGGCTCGGGAGAGTGCATGGGCGAGGACGCGTGGCGGATGTACTGCGTGCACTGGAAGACGCGGAAGGCCAGGCTGGCGAGGAAGTCCCGTGCCGACAGCAAGCCAGCCACTGGCCGGAGCTGGAAGCCAGTCCTCTCTGAAACAGCACATACTGTCTCTGTGGGTGCATGGCCCGTGGGTTGTGCTTGTGTCCCATGTTCCCAGCACAGACAGCAAAAGCATCAGAGCTGGAAGCTAAAGGGCTTCTGCTTTGCCAAACCTAATCTTTTCACTCCTACAGAGCAAAGAGCAACAGCTGCTCTTTAGGTGCTCAGTGGGATCACGGACTTGACCTTCAATTGCAGCTCACTGTGTTTAGCTACAGTCCCCACCACCTGGGGTCTACCCTGTCCTCTGTGAGCAATGCACAAGCCTCCACCAGCTCTCTTCCCAAATCTCAGCTCACACGCTCCTCCTTTGGGTTCAGGTTTCCCATCTGCAGCTGCCACCACCATGCTGGAGATTGGGCAGACCTTGGATCTCCCAGACTTGTACTCACCTTTCAGAAAGCGGGAGACCTCCTCCAGCTGAGGGATGTTGTTCTCGTTGTAGCCACAGAATTTCTCCAGTAGACTGAAAGCTTCGAGGTACTCCTTGCAGGCGTGAGTGGGGTACAGGCTCTTCAGGGTGCTATACACCTCCTTCCTTCAGGACGACAGGTGGCAGACCTTCAGTGGCCTGACGTGTCTAGTCCTCTCCTGTCCTCTGGTTATACACTATCAAGGATTCACACCTCTAGGTTTCTTGTCCTTTTGCTTTCCTCCACCGCTAAGTCTATGTTGTCACAGTGACAGGGGCATGTAGACATACAGACACACGTTCAAGTGAGCCTGCAAAGCCATCAGTTGTATCTTCACAGGCCTATTGCTGACCTTGAAGGTCAGAAGATTGTGTAAAAGGTATTAAAGGAATTAAAATATTCCCTGTAGGTTACTTCCTGAAGTCACACTATGAAGACAGTCAATATAAGCAGGAGATTACCTTGTTTAGGAGGCTGTATGCTCAGCTCATATGAGCTGGCCTTGTTTTCAGAGACACTCCTGCAGTGACACTCCTGGAAATAATAATGTTTAAAGGAAGCATTTTCCTAAATGAGGCCAGCGAGGTACCATGCAGGTATTCACCACTGGCCTCATGCTTCCTTCTGCAGCTACAGTAATTGCCCTTTGTTTGGAGGCTGCTACTAAGCCAGGTCTCTTTAGAGAAGCAGGACTCCAAATTATCTACCTCAGTCTCTAGGGAGACTCCTTTGGAGGAAAATCCTAATGGCTGCAGTGTGAAAGTGCTCTTGGTGGAGCCCCAAGAGAGAGGCGGACAGAGCACCACTGTTTTGAAAGTAACTTGCTCTCCTGAATGCAGTCCCAACCATAAAATGCCATGCATCAAGTTACTGGTTTTTATAACAAGCCAGTAAATAGGCTGCTTGCACTCCTGACATATTTTTCAAGAGGTCACGCTCTAATCATTCAGGTTTTGATTCCCAGCTTCTAGTGGTGAAGCCCAAGCAAAGGGCACAGGTTAAATCAGCACTCACCAGGTCGCGGTCTCCTCCGCCGTGTACTCCACATGAGGGATTGGGTCCCCACTGCAAGACAAATGCACTGTTACTGACAGTGGCAGAGCGCAAGCCAGGTTCCTCTTCCCTCTGAGGAGGAAGCACTTTGGAGAAACTCTGCATGATGTGGATCAATTTTCTTTAAACCAAACAAAGTAGTGACAGGAAAGACAAAGGCTTAGTACTGGGTCATTTGTGCAAGTGTGACAAATACAGAGACACAGAGAAAAGCACTGGTTTAGCCAGAGGCTATAAATGAACAAGGGATGAGCTAAAGCTTAGCAGGCTTAATATTTTCCAGGAAAAAAAAAAAAAAAAAAGTGTTTTTCGCTGAAAAAAAAATGAAATTTTGTGTGAAAATCCATTAATTTCATGTGCCTGAGCTTCAGGGGGCTTATGGCTCCAAGAATGAATCAATGGCTGGAAAATTAAAGCATCTAATAAGGAAAACTAAATGCATTTGAACTGCAGAAAAATATATCGTCAGTAAGATTAAGGACAGCAATAAAAGAAAATCTTAACATTGATATATATGGGAACTAAAGAAGACTGACACTTTTGCCTCTTCTGAATAATTAGCAACTGTATTTCCTAAATCCTTCTGTTCTGTATTTGAACAAAGGAGATATTCACATATCACAGCGATACAGCAGAGCTCCTTTCCCATTAACAGCCTGAAGGGAAGTTTCACCGCAGCTCGTAAACGCTAACCTGCAAACGAGATGTGGGACAGGACATCTTAAATGGGTGCATCATCATAAGACAGTGTTTCTTCCTGTGTCCCTCAGGACTTTTGCTGGCACAGAGATTTTCTGTGCATTTACTATTAGTACAGGATAAAAACATCAATGCCTATAGTATGGGCTTCAAATCTGCAAAGAACATGAAACCTAATGGAGCAGAAAGCCATGCTGGGATCACTGGTCCCAGGGATAGCTCAAGAAGGTGACCCATATAATTTCCATAGCCTGCTTTCAGCACAGCTCGCTACAGAAATACACATTTAAAGTCCTGCTTGGAGAGGGAGACGCTACTGTGCAAGGCAGTGTTACTGAATAGGATTCTAGGGATTATCTTACAAACCCAAGCGAATATTAGAGCTCTGTTTGATGTTGTAGTGAAGAGGCTGAGCGCTATCACTGAATATATCAGGAGTATTAAGTAGGCATACAGGAGATAGTCTTAAATCTATACAGATGAGACCATTACTGGAATCTATTTAATTTACCAGGGAGAGTTAGGAGATGAACCATTTATTCTATAAATACCTTCAAGCAAAAAAAAACCAATCGCAGAATTCACTGTAGCAGATGAAAGACACATATGATCCATTGGGCAAAAGCTAAAGCTACTGAACTTCAGGCTAGAAATAAGCTCCACATTTTTTCACAGGCAGGATAATGAACCATCTGAACAAGTCTTCTGGGCATGTGGTGGCTTTTCCAGGCCTTGAAACACTCAAGTCAAAACTCAGTGTCATTCTAAAAGAGATGCCACATTTCAAAATGAAGTTTGAGGTCTGATGGGATTATACATGGCTTTTGTTATGCAGGAGGTATATTCTAGGTTTATCAATGTGTGAATTCACTATCACAGACATTTCTTAATTAAGAAGAGATGGGAAAGCATGAGGAGAAGAGGGACACAAAGAGAGCTGGCAAGGCTGAATGGGGAGACAAAACAAAACAGAAGTCTCATGCAGATAGCAGAATGACTTAGACTCATAGAATGGCTTGAGTTGGAAGGGACCTTAAAGATCCAACACCCCTGCCATGGGCAGGGACACCTGCCACTAGACTTCCCAACAGGTTGCACTGACATGGCATTATCATTGGAAGGATGCTAGGAAAGAGACTTACTGCTTGTAGTGAAAAGCAATTTCTGCTATCGATTTTCTCCTCTGGCGATATACTTGGTCAGAGTAGCCCTGTGATGACAAATAGGAGCAGAGACAGCATTTTTAATCAGTTACTAAAATTTCTCACCCAACAAAGTTCATCACTGGCTAGAGAAACTTCTCTCATGGTGGTGACCGCACTACAGTTGCACTAATAGGTGCTCTCCAGCTCCCTGTTTCTGAGGGAAAGCTCAGGACCCCAGTGTGAGATCGTGCCCCCACAGACTAACTCACCGGGTGATCCAGGTCCAAATCAGGGTCAAACTTGGTGACCAAATGGTGGCATTTGTCCAATTCACAGATTTTTCTGGGAAACCAGTGAACTGTGGGGAGAGAGAAAAACTGGCTGTGGAAGTGAAGATGGAGCATGCCCTGCTGAGAAGGGGTTGTGAGATTAAGATACATCTGATGTGGTGTACCAAATGCACACACACACCAAACAGCACATGATACAGCTGTGCCTGCTGGGCAGCAGTCCCACAGTCTCAACAGTCTTGTCCTATACTCTGGTCTAATGCAACAATCTGCATCTCATGACTTCCCTACCCATCTCTCAGCAGAGTATTCTGTGACAAAATTAAACAAGAAGATGAAAATTGGATTTTAGATTCTAGACTTCACATTAAAAACAAATGCAGGGATCCAACTGGTTGTAGAGCAATGGCTGCAGATCTCTAGGGATATTTTACAAGAATCACCCTGTCTTCAGAACAGGAGGAGTGTCTTGTAGTTTAGTGCTGGATCTGAACAGAGTTCCTGACATGTAGGTAGGAAAGTACATTTATGATATAAAACATTGGAGTAGGGTCGGAGAACTCTGTAGGAGAGATGTGAACAAAGCATGAAATTTCATCTCCTATTTCTGTTTTAACAATCTGGAACTGGAAAAATGGTCTGTGGACTCTGGGAGAAACAGACGAGGAGGGAAGTGGCTTTCATGATTCAGGTGTCTCACTAGCAGTGTTTTCTGTTTTGCTCAAATTCAGCCCTTCCCCTTTTCTGGGAATATCAAAGTCTCCACCCCATTTCTACAGCTCGGCCTCTCCACAAAAGTGAAACAGTTTGTAAGTTCCTTACATTTGTCTTCCTTAGTGGTCCTCACATCTTCTGCTACCCTCTTGATGGAGCTAATGAAAGTATTGAGGTCAGAGCTGTGGACCTCACAGCGCACAAAGTATTCCAGTTCAGCAGTCCCTTCACGGGGCTTTCGGCTAAGCCTGGTCTCCAGGTGGTGAATTTTAGCTTCAAATGTCTTTTAGGACATGGAAAAGGAGAACAAAAACATTAAACAACACTTGAAACATCTACTGGTACTTCCCAAAGATGTCCCTATGGATACATTTGGGAGGCACTCCCTCTTTTTTTTTTTTTGTCCCCCTTTTTCTTTTTTTTTTTTTTCCACCCCACTGAGATAAATGCACATCCATTAATTCCACAGCTTTTCCTTCTGGACGGTCAACCAGTGTGGCTGCTCAACAACTATCAGCAGAAGACTTCCACAGAGTGGCAAAGAAGATCATAGCAACGGAGGAAACTGATGTAGCCAAATGCCACCCTCTGTTTCCCTTTCCTTTAATCTCCTGCTTCGGGCTGGTTTTCAGCTGGTTGGGAGGAAAGGGGTTGGTGATGACGTAGGAGGGGCGGGCTCTACCCGGGCAGGCGGCGCGGCGCTGCCCGTGGTGCTGAAGCGCGGAGCAGAGCCGCGCGCAGTCGGCAGCAGCCTCAGTTTGGGGCTCTCTTGTCAGAAGTGACATCATCTGGGCTCACGATCAGGGCTGACCTCCCCTACAGAAGGAGACAAAGTGGAGTCTGTAGTCTTCCAAAGGGTACTGGTAGGTTTGTGGATATTTACGGCAGGTTTGCCAATGACACCAAGCGGAGTGTTGTGGTTGACGTGCTGGAGAGAAGGGATGTCTCCCAGAGGGACCTGGGCAAGATGGAAAGGTGGGCCCAGGTGGACCTCATGAGGTTCAGCAAGGCCAAGTGCAAGGGCCTGCACCTGGTTTGGGTCAATCCCAAGCACAGATACAGCCTGGGGATGAAGTGATTGAGAGCAGCCCTGAGAAGGATGACTTGGTGGAAAGCTGGATGTGAGCTGGCACCATGCACTCACAGCCCAGGAGTGAATGGCATCTTGGGCTGCATCCATAGCATGTCCAGGAGGTCGAGGGAGGGGATTCTCCCCCTCTATCCTGCTCTAGTGAGACCTCACCATAGAGAGAGACTCTTTATCAAGGACTATAGTGATAGGGTGAGGGGCAACAGTCTCAAACTGAGAGTAAATTTGGATTAAATTTTAGGAAGAAATTATTTACTGTGAGGGTGGTGAGGCACTGAAAGAGGTTGCTTAGAGAAGTTGTGGATGCCCCATTCCTGGAAGTGTTCAAGTGTGGGTTGGATGGGGCTTTGAGGAACCTGATTTAGTGGGAGGTGTCCCTGCCCATGGCAGGGGTTTGGATCTAGATGAGTTTTAATGTCCCTTTCAACCTAAACCATTCTATAATTCTTTTGCTCAGTGAAAAGTAGCAGTGCGAGCCCAAGTCCCTGGACAATGACCCAACCTTTCCAAATTCTCTGCAAGACCTTTGGTAGATGAAGGGACATGATGTCTTTTGTTAATCAGAGGCAGAAAGATGAGAAGTAACAGACACAATGCCACAGGTAAATTCAATTTAGGACTGTGTTTTTTAATGTACCTACCAACTTCACTATTACATTGTCCCCTCAACAATCAATACCTTTGCATTAATCTGACAGCTGTGATTGCATTACCTATGCTTTGGCTGCATGTAACACATAGAGAAGAGTGAAACCAGCTTCCCTGCAGCATGGTTCATGATGAGGCAAATGTCATTATGCCCATCTGCTTTCATATCTTGTACCTGCATTGCCAGAGGGATCTGGGAAATGAATTTTCCTGTTTTGTGGCTTTACATTTTTTTTTTTTTATTTTTTTTTAAGCTTTTTCTTTTTTAAAAGCTTAAAGAGGTTTTTTTTTTTTTTTTTTTTTTTTTTTTTTTTTTTTTTTAAACTAGGAAAGCTCTTGATGAAGAAAGTAAATAGCTCCAGGAAGAAACAAATAATATCTGAACATAAGCTTCCCCTTCTTTTTCCTTGGTGTTTTTAAAAAAGTTTAAATTGTAGACTTTACATGCAGTGTAACCTGAAATCTACCAAAGAGCCTACACTTCTATATTTCATACTTGCCAAGCTGTCTATTGCATTTGAAATGTTACACTGAAGGATTTTTCCATACACTTCTAGGAAGGAGACCCTAACCATGGCAACACCAAGGCTTTTGTCTGACAAGCTTGCCTTAGAGATTCTTTCAGTCTTGAGACAAGAACCAGATGTTGCTCAGAAAACAGCTTTTCTTGTGAAAGTCCTCTTAGGGGAGATGAAAGATGTTTTGTAATAGCTGAAGATCTTAAACACTTGTCATAAGATCATCAGAGCATCATAGTAGCAAGACTGTAGACAACACACCAAAATAAATTATTTCTCTTCTCCACCTGCGATGAGGGAGACCACATCTGGAGTACCATGTGCTGTAGAAGAAAGACATTGACATGCTGTAGGTATAGTGGAGTACTGCCAAGATGCTCAGCATGTTGGAGCACAGTGTTATATGAAGTAAAACTGAGGGAATTGTATTTGTTCAGTCTTAAGAATTGAAGGGGTGGGGAAGATTGGTTCACTGTCTACTAGCTGGTGGGGAGGGTGTAAAGAAGAGCCAGACTGGTATGAAAAGTACATAGTGGGAGGACAAGAGGCAATGGGCACAAGCTAGAAGCAATGAATTTAAAAAAAAAAAAAAAAAAAAAAGAAAAGAAGAAAAGAGAAAAAGCTTTTTACCACAAAGGCAGCCAAACGCTGCTCAAGGGGTCCAAGGAGACTGCAGGATCTCTACCTTAGTGATATTTAAAAGCAACAAGCACAGCCTCAAGCAACCTGCTGTGACTGGACCTGATCTGAGCAGAACATTGGACTAGAAACCTTCAGAGGCCCCTTCCAACCCACGTGACTGATTAATAGGAACAAACTGTCCTCTCTTCTCACTGCTGAGGACAATGAAATTAAACTACTGTAGATAAAACATATCTCAGAACCTCCCTTTTGAATCCTTCTGGATGAAAATGTAGTATATAAATGCAAGTTGTCGTGGTTTGATTACTGTTTAAATAGGCAGCATTTATCTCAACCTTTCCATTCATGGTACTGAGATTCCAGATAATGCACCATTACATTGCTGGCTAGGGGGAAAAAGCTCAATTAGCTACCAGTTTTCTTTGTCACTAAAGCCATATACAGGGTGAATCTCTAGGGGAAACCAACAGAATCTTTAACATGTAACTCAAATTCATCCCTGAAGTAGGGAGTTTTGAAAACCATATACCAGGTGACATCGTTCCTGTAACTCTGTGAGCAGTGCCATTCAGAGCCTGACCCACAAATAAAGCCTTGACCCACAAATAAGGCAGGTTTGGTCTGTAGTCATGCAGGGTACACAGCTCACTTTGAAGGTGGGATTGGAGTCCTGCGCATGAGGTTGAAGCGCTGAGCAGTGGCAGAGGCTGTCAGACTACACTACAAGACACATGGGTGTGGATTCCAAGTGTGAAACTTTGTGGCTAGTTCCAGTAATTAAGCAGAGTTAAGCCCTTAAGTGCTTAACAGAGGTATGGCTCATTCTTAGTGATGGAAAGTGAGGGCATGCTGGGGCATGAGCAAAGCATGACTGTGGGGACATCTGACAACTGATCATTTCCAGTAGACAGACCTAGTCTGAGTCTTCTTTAGTAGACTCTGGTGCTATTTTGCACAGAACAGCCATGAAACCTGTAGTGTGTTCCTTGAGTCCTACACAGCAGGTTAAGTACTCACCTCAAATACCTTAAGTGCACGGGACAGTGGTGAAGTCTTGGCTCCCTTGAGCATGAAGAAGAGGTTCAGCATGGCTCTCCCATCCTTCTCCTCAAAGACAATGGTCTCTGTAGACTCTGCAGCATCAGTGGCTGCAGCTGCAGCCTCTCTTTCCTTCCTGGCATCTTCAATGAGGCTCTGACGTCTACCGATGAACCGTGGAGACTGGAGGCAGAACAGAAAAAAATAATACTTCTGATAGAGCTGCAGGGGAGATCAGAGGCATCCCAAGTAGCTGTGTGAGGTGTGACTGATGTCTCAGAAAAGGAAGAAGGGGAAGGTTGGACTGACTTGCTTGGCTTTGTAGAGGAAATTAGGTGAATTAGATGATTGTAGAGGCATTAGATGAATCTGAAGTCATGTGAGCAGAGGTAAGACTATGAGGGACAGCTGAAGCCCACAACTGTGGCCTGGCCAGGAGACAATGAACTGTTTGCAGGTGTATTAGCAGGGAAGTTTAGCTAAAGTCTTCCCAGGATCCAATGGGACATTTTCTTCTGACATTAAGTGGATGCTTGTCCATTGAAGTGTAACTGGAGCTGCATCTGTATACCCCAGAAATAAAATTCCTCCCACTGATCTGCAGATTTGTTTTGGCCCAACAAACTCCTGCAGATTTCTGTGACTGGGAATTGCACCTAAAATGTTGCAAAGAGTGCTTGGGGTTGTGTAAGGTCGCTTGTTTACATTTATAATGAGCTACATACTATTTCAGTCACGGCTGTTTCTTTCATTATACAAATAGCTCCCATATTAACTTACTTGTTCTTGGTCTTTTTACAACCAGTTTTTCATTTAGAGGCAGCTTAGCTGGATCCAATTTTCTGTGTTCAACACCCAAACCAGATGACAAACCCTCAGAGCTAGCTTACAGAAACCTGGGGCAGCACTGAGGAAGGAGCAGCACATAAAGCCATCCAGCACCTGCATATAGAGTGGGACTGGCTGTAGTTTTCCCTCCGATTTCATTGAAAATACCTGGAAAAGACATAGATGCTCACCAAGCAGTGCCTACCCTACCTTGTGAAAATTTGGAGAATGTTTTCATGTTAAAAAGTCTACCTGCTCAACTGCCAAGCCCATTTTTCTCTCTGCTTTTCAAAACCCACCATCAGTAACTCATGTTTCCCATGAAAACCCTACCGGATGCTTTAGTGGTGTAAAGCTGACATTTGAAATGCAGCCCGAGGAGTGCAGCACATCCAGGTACCAGCCCACGCACTTCTATTCAGTCCTTTTTTAATAAAAATACCCCTCTGAAATTATATTTTCCGATCCTCAACTCCTTTATTCCTCGGAGCACAGAAAAACACCTTCTAACAAATATGCAGGTGTTGCTTGTCTAAATTTATAATATTTGTGCCCAAAGAGAGGAGACTTCTAATAAGTGTCCTCAGCCATAACTTTTAAAGGCTCGTGAGCATGTGCT
>JANIJG010001943.1:0-17911 GCA_024611175.1 Megaceryle torquata | reverse complement strand
GAATGTTTTAGGCTGAAAGGGACCTCTAGAGGTCATCTGGTCCAACCTCCCTACACAAGTAGGGACATCTCTACCTAGGGCATCTCTTGCCTGGTAGAAGCCAGCAAAATAAGTGATGGGGTTGTGGAGATCTCCTGTGCTAGGTGAGAGCAAAGGGCAAAGCCCTTCCTGCATCCTGCTCTCAATGTCATCCTCACAGGGATAATACTTGTTTATTTTTCTAAGAATTTCCATTCAAAGAAAAGACACAAAGACTGACTGAGGTTTTATGTCCACACCAGGCTGCAGGAGCTGCTCACTGCAAGCAGGTTGCCATGATCCTGCCAGCACACCCTGTGAACCCAAATTCCTCTGGCCCCTTTGTTCAGTGTCCCATTTCCCATCAAACACAAAGGAGAACCCCAGAGTGTGTGATAACCAAACACTCTCCCCTTCTCCAGGCAACAATGAGCATCTCAAATACTGATTTGTCGAGCAGCCCGGGAAATACCAGGTTCTCAAGAACCACTTGTATGTTCATTAATTCGATGGAATGAAAACGGTTGTGTGAGAGGAAAGCCTTCCCTCATTCCCATCTGTTACAGAAAGCAAGCTTGCCTCTTTGTTTCCTAACAAGCACACTCCACTCTCCAAAACACCTCTCACTGCCTGTATAGAGGCTGATTTACCAAGTCAGAGCATGACACAGGGTTAAGAGGAGAGTGGGTGAAAATGGCAGTGGGTATAGGGGAGGGAAATGAGGAGCTCTGTAACCAATACGCTGGAGTCACGCTGCACATCTGCCAAACACATCTGCTTCCTAACCCAGCTCGATCCCAGGGTTTTCTCCTGCCAAGGGAAAAACTGCCAGTGGGTCCCCTCCTGGTGCACCTACTGCCACCAGTTGCTCTGGCTCTCCCAGGGTCACCCACAGCCACATTTCTGACTTACAGGACTGTCCCATATTGTGAGTCTCCAGCCTCCTCCTGCTTGCCCTGGGATATGGGTTAGGAAATTAAACATCCCTGTCCCTGCAGCCGGTCCAACAGGTTGGCTAGACTTGGCTTTCTACAGGCACTTGTCAGCTCAACAGGAAGTTTTCCTCCCCTTTCCCTGACACCTATAGATCTGGTGTGTGAAGAAGCATTCCCAGTGTCAAGCCAGTGGCTGCAACCACATCAGAGAGGGCTGGGCAAAGAAACAGGGGAAGGATGTGCTGGGAGAGAGTGAAACTGCAGACACAGCAGCAGCAAACAAATTGATTAATTTGCCTGTGTCTTGCACGTTGTCTGAAATGACAGCCACACTTTTTCATTATGCTGGAACAGGTGAAATCTCTGAAGTTCATTGCCTTGAAACGAGGAGAGCATTAAGATTTTCAAATAGTTTTTCATGCTGGGGATTCCTTGTTATTCCTGCCTTAGGTCTATGGGTTATTTTCCTTGCTTCTGATTGGAGGGGTGGGGGTTGCATTAGTTCAAGCTTTCATCCCCCTAAATGTTTTCATTTCACATGTACCATTATGTAGAGAGAACTGTTTGGGCCATTTCTTTTTGCCAGCCTGGAGCCCAGACATGGGAGAGAACCCATGTGGGGGAACTCCCGCACAGGCAGTGTTGGTCCATCTATCCCTGCCTCTGCCTTTACCTGCGGGAGGGGCTGCAGTTTTCAGAGGGGGAGAGAAAGAAGTGGGGTAGGGTTGTCTTACCATAATGGCCTCAGCTTGCTTGGAGTCCAGCTCTGACACCGCCCTGCGGAAGCCTTTGGCTGCAGAGGTGGAGATGTTCGGGGTTGGCATCTTTGCTCTTCCACGAGCTCTGCTCTCCGCTTTCCAGCTCCTTGCCAGCTTTTTATAGGGCATGGCTGACGTCAAAGTCTCTTTCAAATCTTCTCTCCCCCCCTCCCTGCCACCTCCCCATCACCACCTCCCTCCTTTCTCCCCCTCGGGCTGAGAGGAGGAGGGGATGTGAAGGAGAGAAACGTTTCTGTCCCATTAAATCTAATCGCTACAAAGATTGCAGACACTGCCTTCACAGACCAGACACTCCCCCCACCTGTTTGCCTGTGCCCAAAAGATTTCTACTCTGCTTTTTCCCCCCTTCTTCTTGATGGAGTTCATACTTGTGCAGTGTTTGAGTCCGACACATTTGCTTTCCCAGCTTAGGAGCTGCATGAAAGGATTTTGATCTGTGAAAGGATGAAATAAAAGGAAGGAAGAGATTCATCCCTTTCTAGCCCTCATTTCCCCCTTGTTTGCCTAGTCATTGAGGCAGTAAAGGAATAGGAAAATAACAGTGATTCCCCCAAGGCAGCCGCAGGGCTGGATGCTGTTCTCATGTACACCCGGTGCCTGCAAGCGTTGTGCGTTTCAGGGTTCTCCCACCAGCCTGTGATTTGGTTTGGCCCCTTGAGTCCTCAGAGATGAAAAAGTCTTTAGAGCAAATAACCTGGAAAAGCCCTCTCAATCCTGCCTTCCCAAGGACTTTGCTCCTTTTGCAGTAATTCCCAAGAGACCAGACGCCTGAGGACAGCTGGAGCTGTGACAGAGGGTGGCAGCTCAGGACCCGTCCCAGGACTCTGTTTTGCTGCAAGTAAAAGTGGCCTTTTCCTTGCAGGGGATTCTCAGCAGCTCTCCCAGCCCAAAAAAGCACTGTGGGAACACAAGGTTCTGCTTTGTGTGAGCCACCGCCACGCTGGGGACAGGCCACTGGCTGGCACAAATGCCTGCGGCGGGGAAGATGGTGGCATTTCATCACCTGACTGCCAGAGAGCTCACCCTGAATGACCTCAACATCTGTTGAAGACACCTGGTTAGCACTGTTGGCTCATCCTTCCCATGTCAGGACAGCTGACTTCATGCCAGCATGCTGATGATTTTTGCCCTGGAGGATCAACATCTCACTGACGTCCTCAAGGCTGCAGAGCTCTTGATGTTTGCCATCTCCTGCAAACTCCAGGGAGCAGACAGCACAATCAATGCTGCAGGTCTCACCAAGGCAGTTTGAGAAGCCCCAACTAGCTAGAGGTTGGTAGAAGCTGAAGCTGAAGTAAGCAGTTGTCAGCAGCTAAAGATCTGGACCAATAGTGAGCCAAAATTCATTTGAAGTCAGATGGAGCAGCTTCTCTTATTGCAGGTGCTGAGGACACCCCGATGTTTGGTACAGTGGAAACCAGAGGAAGGGGTTAAGCAGCCACCAGGGCTCCTCTTCCCCAGCTTCTGCATCCTCCTGAGTGGTACCACCTCACACACTGAGAGCAGCCCTTGCTTTTGCTTTAATTTAATCCCTAATCCCTTTGGAATCTCCTAAACCTTCTATCTGCCCTCTGCTAAATCCTAGATGCTCAAAACACAAGATAAAAACCCACCAAACTGATGGAGGGTAATGTTACCTGATATGACAGGATCTTCTCAGAAAACACTCTGGGGACAGGTCCTGAGTCATCCTGTTGTCCAGAAGCTGGGCAAGGAGCAGCATTGCTGGGGTGCTGCTGGGGTGGCCTTGGGGAGTGGACCCCCTTACCAGGAGGTACAAATTAGCACAATGCTAGGGTTGATTTTTGATGTGCCACTGGCCAAGGTGGACAATGGCAGTTGGACAAGCTGGGGTGCAAGCGACACCACCCCAAGGTACCGGCGCTCACTCCCATGCTGCTGCCTTAGTCAGGCGTCCTGGCTGCGCTCGCTGCAGGCTGCACCTTTCCACAACCCTTCTGAACACATTTTTTCCAGACTGTTCACAGATCAGAAGATCTTTGGCATTGCTTCGTGATGCTGCCAAGAGATCACTGTCACCTAAAGACTGATGGCAGTCTTCAATGGTCAGGCTTGCCAACCTGCTCAGGAATTGATTGCCTCCTGGATAAGGGATCAAAGAGTTTAGGGGATGACTGTGGGTCAGCATTCATTTAAAACACAGCCCAGCTCCTGCTGAAGTTAATCTTTCCAGGAAATTTAAGAAGATTAGGATCTCATGCAGTTTGCCACCCTGCTGTCTCGTTTCCATATTCTGTCCTGACTTTCCTGAAGGAAAGTTTTTCTCAGGGATCTCTCAGACAGGACTTTCAAGCAGTACGATGCTCATTCCCATGCTGGAACATTTCTATCTTACTCCAATCACGGCCACAGAATGTGAAGAGCGATGCCCACCCCAGACAATCCCACAGAAGTCAATCACAGCAATTCATCCCGACTTTTACCCCACAAGAGATCTGCTCCTCTCCAGAGATCAGGGAAAAAAATCTTGGATATTGGTGGGGTATTAAGTTTACCTCCAGTACCCTTTCTAATATTGGGGGGATTAAAGACAAGCAGTAAGTCAGCAGATTGTCAGGAACATCTCTTTCAAACAAGTAGGTGTCTGTCTGAGGTTGCACCAGCATCTTGCCTTAGGAAGCCTGAATGCTTCTGTTGCTAGCCCTCTGTTGCTAGTGCTTCCTAGTATGTAGAAAGTATATGTCATATGGAAATACAAGTTAAAAGCAAACTAAGACCATATTGGTCATCTAAAGATAATCTATGAGGGCTGGCAGGAAGAACCAACTCCAAATGGGGCCACAAAGATAGAACTTAACATATCTTTCATGTTACACGTCAATGAATAGCCCTCACTGGGGATTCTGTAACTCCATTAATGTCAGTAAACGTATACAAAAGCAAAGAAGTGCCTCTTGCAGCCGTTGCCTGTTTGCGTGGCTGAAGAAGTTGTCCTAAGCAGCTTTACAGCCACACGAGGCCAGTTCATGCAGTGGTGGTGTTAGACAGTCTAGGATGAAGCTGTGAAGGTGTTAAGGGCAGAAAGCCATAGTTAGGCTAAGTACTCAAGAAATGTTTAATTAAATCTCTTCAGGACTACATCAGTGTGCTAGACTGATACAATACGAGAGCTGTCAATGAAAGGCCTTGCCAAGATTGGGCCAGCTTCACTGGGATTTCCTTTGGGAAGGAAAAACGGACTTGGGTAGGAGGAGAGTCACAAGAATTGCCTATTTCAAATATTTGAATATTTTGGAATCATTTGAGTATCAAAAAACCCTTGTCATTCTGGACAAACTCTTCTGGATTGCCCTACCTTTAAAACAGCACATAGAAGATGGAATTTCATCATTTTTTGTTTGAGGTTTTTGTTTCGGTTTTAGGACAAAGACAAATTTGAAATCATTTAATGAATTTAATCTCTTCCTTTGTACTGTGTTCTTACCCTAAAATCAGAAGGATAAACCATTTTGATAGACCTTTTATTTTTGGTAACTGACTTAAAGATCTCTTTAGCACAACATTTGCTGGGGATGATAAACTTGAAGTCAGCCATCAAAGCAAGTCCCAGTTATCCAAATTCGTAAACAATTTGCTGAAAGGATAGCCTTAAAATGTCAGTTCATGTAAAGAATGGAGAAAACTGGTAAAGTGCTTTAATGAAGCTGGGAACAGAACGAGTCACTCAGCCTTCCTGCAGGCTGTAGCATATTCAGAGATCACATACGAAGGCTCTTCTGACAAACAGTAGCTTTAGAAAGCGCTGATAACATCAGACAAGTTTTCAAGACTATTGTATGAACAGATGGAATTTCTTTGAATGTATTTCCTGTTCTCCATTTGTCTCATTGCATACTGTTTCTGTCCTTGCAAAATGCACTTTATTTAAGCTCATCAGTTATTCTACTTAGTTATTTCATCCCAAAGCCCCTGGTTTTTAATCCCTCTCCTTTATATGGATGACAAATTAGGCGTACAACTCTTTTCTTCTTTAAGCCCTGCAAATCTGTTGCCCCTCATCCCTGTCTGGTGATGAGAGTCCTGCATTGCACACAAATGCTTTCCACCACGGAGGCTCCACGTGACCAAAGTGAAATCCTACACTCCATGTAACCAAGGGCAAAACTTCCAGATTGCCACAAATGATGTTAAGACTTTCCTTGTCTGGCAAGAGCGGAAAAATCAGATGGGTTCTCCTGTCTTGGAGGGGCTGACAGAGGAGGTGAGCTGGGAGAAACCACATGGCAGTAGGTTTACCTTTTGGAGCAGGAAGATGGGCAGCGGGTGGACATTTGTCAGAGCAGTGTAATCAGCATAGCTGCAAGAGGACCCACACTCCTTTTTTCCAGCCGGTCCAGTGCAAAGCTCCTTTGCACATTTTCCACATGTTTCCTTCCCAGGAAAAGTCACACTTTTTGGAGACCACCCACAGCCTGGATATTTCCATCTCTTTGTGTATCTCCATCTCTATATACCACCTGTTTGGGTGCATGCTTAAGTTCCACTGCTATCAGACATGACTTCTGGAGGATGTAAGCCTGTCTGGTTAAACCAAGCCAGGCTCATCTCAGCTTTTGTCATGTTTGACTAACTACCAGATTTGCTAATGAGGAAGAGGCGCTTTATGAAGGAAATACAGCAGATGGATGGGCCTTCATCACTGCTTTGTTTCTCACACTCCAACTGCACTGACCATCCTTGAATGTGTGTGGGTGCCATGTGTATCCAGCTGTGAGTTTTAAAGGATTAATCTAACATCAAGCAACTAGAGCAAACACTGTTGCACACCACTTCACTGCACTAGTCTCCAGACAGAAAAGCCCATAAACTGGGCAGCTCTGTGCATCCCTCAAGGGTAAAGCAGTCCCCAAAAGAATTCAGAAATGGCATTAAGGGGCAGAGCGCTGCTGCTCCGTGGGAGGTTCATTTCACCTGCCACTGGATGCAGGGTTGTCAGGGCAGGGAGAAGAGAAAGGTATTCCTGTTTTTGTCTGGATCCACGTGGTCATTTTGTGCATCCTCCAGCATTGTTTGCAATAATCACCATTCCTGAGCACCTTGGGTATGGGGACCAAGAGGAAAACTGCATCTGCCAAATTATCATCCCTCATCATGGGAGTTGGAGTGATCTCCATGCAACAGCCAGTGGTCCTGATACAGGTCGCAGGGTGAATCAATGGCAAAGGCACTTACAGCCCAGGTTGGCAAGGGTAGGGGTCTCTCTGGTGCTCCAGGGAGCCGCAGGAACAGGGTTTGCACTCAGAGAGTGCCCCACCAAGGGCAAAAGAAAGGGACAGTATACGGTGATGTGAGGACAAGCTGCCATCTCCCATCACAACCATGGCAACCCTGATGGCCATGAGGACTGGCCAAGCCCCCTTGTTGCTCTTTCTCCCGCCCACCCGCTCTCTCTCCTGCTTCCCCTTCACAGCCTGAACAATTACAGTCTGCCACATGAAGCAATTACAGGGGGGTAACCAGCTCCATCAAGGGATGTGTTTTTTTTCTCCTCTCCCTTCACAGCTCCATTCAACATCCCTGAATGCCACAAAGGAATTTAATAACCCATAATGACACCTCAGGCCTCCACGTCATTGCAGCCTCTTTAGGACCGGGGCAGCGTCAGGAGGAGAAAAAAAAAGATAATTAAAATCCTCAAGTCCCTCTTAACTTTGCAGCTTCCTATTATGTAGAAACCACTCACTTTGATGCTCACACTCTTTCACAACTGATGAACTCAGGGGAAGGGGGGCTGCAAGCAGCAGGGATATGTTAGCTCTTCAGTAAGGGCAGAAAGATGTTTTCTGCCACCCCAGGAGAAAAGCTCTGCCAGATCAGATGATCCCGGCCCTTCACTTCCAGCACTAGGTCATGAAGAGCAACGGTGCAGGTGTTGTTCTTCCAGCCAGTGGGTAAATTTCAAGACAAAATTTAAAAAAGGCAACTACAATTAAAAAAAATGGTAGAAGATACACTTGGCTAGAGAAGATGTAGTACGGCCCCCTGGTTTTGAAGTACAGGGCCAGCTGGTCTCACAACTCTGTTTTCATCTCCACATTCAAGATACAGAATTTTGTACTCATGCTGCCCAAATTGCCTCAAAACCCATTTAATCTCCTCTCATTGGTCAGCAATGAAAATGCACTTCTGGAAAGATTTTATAGCAATCACCTTTTCAGAGGAAAATAACCCGATCTCCAGTAAAATAGTCAATGGCTTGGGAAAGGGTTTTCAGAGGAAAAGGAGGAATGGGGGAAAAAACTCAGTATCTCCCCAGGAGCTGAGGAGTTAGCCCTAAGTTTTTGGAAGCAAAAGCAGCAGCAGTCCCTCTCCCTTTCAGAAAATGGACCTGGAAAAGGCAAGTGAAAATTCAGAAGTATTTTATTGATGATTCACCTGCTGCTGCAGAATCCAAACTAACCGTCTTGTCTCGGATCAATGGGGAAGCACTTAGGAGAAATTTTCTCTTTGGAAATGTAGGCAGCAAGCAGACAGTCAGGAGCAGGTGGCGGAATAAAATGCACCATGACTTGGAGCATCCCATCTTGTGGGGTTGTAAAGAGGCTGACGCCTCTGACCCACTGTATTTCAACTCAGAGACACCTTCTTTACCAAGGTCATCAGGGAATGTCACCTTCGTGCAGAAAGGAAGCCTGTGTATAGCAACAGGTCTCCTCCTGCTCTAAGAGTCCTGATTTTAAGTTATGTGTGTGACATCCAATATTTTACTCTGAGGTCCTGGAGTCAGTATTCTTAAAAAAAAAAAAAAAAAAAAAAAAAAGCAGCCCTTTTAACATGAGAGAAAAGACCGAAGAGAAGTCTAGGAGCTCTCAGAGGGGTGGAAAAACCCTTCAGAAAAACAAATTATCATATGAGGATCTGGCACAGAATTTCTGAACATAAAGTTTGACAGTGATTTTTTTTTTCTGAAAAAAATCCCCAACAAACCAACCCCAAAGGTTGCGCAGGTAAACAACTACCTGCAAACACAAGAAACGTTATGACAAGAAAAATCAAATGTCTGGTGCTAATCCTATTGCCAACAAGCAGTGCAGAAGACACAGAGCTGCTTTTCTGACTGCTCACCACGTGGCCGTGGGCAACTCATTTCGCTTGCTGCCTTCATTTCCTGCCTCTGCTTCCAGGCTGGTAACTGCTGTGGCTTTCAGCTGTGTGGAACCAGTTAATAGTGGGTAACAGATGCAGAAATCGATGGAAATATTTGGTTCTCATCTCCTTTCAGGCCTCTCGCCTGTAGTCTGATTGCTCACCAGGCCTTTGCATTGCTGAATACACGTGGAAAAGGGACTTGTGCTACTGCTTGTTTTTTCTCCCCACCCTTGGAAGTCCCAGCACTAAGAAGTTTGCAGTGACCTGGGTCATCCAACTCTTTCTCTAGATGAAAAGAGAAAGTTGAGGCCATGTCACCATTTTATTTACAAGTTCACTAAGTCCCAGACCTGCTGTATTATGACATTCTTGAAAGCAGGCTTTGGGACACTTGGTCTCTTCACTGCTAGTGACCACGGTGTCTGGCTTGATGCGTTTAACCCTCTTGCTCCCCTACCCATGCCATGTAGTAATACATAATTTATCCAACTCATGGTGCCATCAGAACAGAGAAAGACAAGCCATGGTGAGGGACCCAAAGCAAGTTCCCATAACCCTTTCAGAAGGACTGGAAACACTTCACAATGTCTTGGTGTGGTCTTAGCACAGCTAAAGCTGATGATGTAAGACCAGAAGGGACTTTGATCCACTGCCACCAGTCCCCTGTGACTGCTGGGACCTGCACTGCTATGCTGCACAGGGTGGCTGAGATGGGTCTGGACACCACATCTGCTCCCAGGCCACTCCCTTGAGTGTTGTGTTCCCCCTGGTTTCCAGGTCACCCACCCCTCACTGCTCTAGCCATGGAAGCAAACAATGACAGAAGCAGCCAAGGACTTTCTGTCAGTGCTTTGTCATTGTTTGCCCAACACTCTCCTTTTTCATTAACATGTCACTTCTTTGATGTAGATACATCTCCTTCCCCCTTCTCTTACCCCATTTCTCATCTTCTGTAATGGCAGCTTCAGGTCAGCAAGGTGAACCAGCAAATGCAACTCAGTGCTACTTCTGCATGAACAGCAAATCACTGACTTCTTACCCAGTCAGTTCCTTCTCTCCTCAGGCACTGGAAGATAAAAACCATGCGCCTGTCAAACAAAAGGTCTGATGTGATTTTAGCATTAGGAATCACACAAAGGGTCTCAGACCTATGAAAATGTCACCATATTGACTTCGTACAAATGTTTATTCGTCGTTCTGTTTACAGGCAGGAGGTTGTTTTGCATTCAGCATTGAAGAATGAGATCTATTATGGAGACACAACCAGTTCTGAACTGGAAACTGTCACCAGCATTTCGTAGCGAAGTTGATGTTTTCCCACTGATTCACACCTCCTCAGGATCTCATCTGTTATTCCTAACAGGTAGTCATCAAGTAAATACATGGGAAAGAGCATGAGAAAATATTATCCTCTCTTTTTTAGAGGATCAATGTAAATGTATCACCCATGGCAAGGCTCATTCCACCCAGCAGGCTTAAGAGGATGACTCATCAAAGCCCTGTGCTTCTCATCTGGATCTTCAAGGTGTATCAACAATGTTTTATTGATCCACAGCCATGGAAAGTAAAGAAAGAGAAGAGTGTGAGATCTATACTGGTACAATACGCCTGGCTTCAGTAAATCTGTCATTAAGCTACTGGGGTGACGTGATGGAAAAGCAGCGTCTACATGATTACATTTCCTATCCTCCCAGTGATAGGACTGTCCTCTACACATACAGATCCTTTAATCTGGTGGAGAACAAAAAGATCTGTAGCTGAAAGTTCAAGGAAAAAAAGTTCAAGTAAGCAGTACATTTTTAATAGTGATGGTGAGCAAGCCCCATGGGCTCTAGGAAAGCCATGTTCCTTCCCTTTTGCTTGAAGTGTCCTGATCAGAATGGGCACCTCACTCGGAGATTGTGTCCATTGGGCACAGAGACAGGACAGGGTAAGATTAACGGGGATGGAGATGTGGCTGTGATTACCCATTGCTACAAAACCAGAGTAGAGACACCCACTGTCACCAGCCAGGAAGGCTGGGTAGACCCCTACCAACTACCACCTGCACAGTACAGCTGAGGTCATTCTACCTTGCACCTGGCGAAGACTGGTTTTGGAAACCTCACATTTTTAGTGAGAAAAGACAGGTAAGAAAACAACACCCCCACAGTGAAAATCTTTGGCCTTCCCACATGTACCCTTTGGGAAAATGCATGTCCCTGAATCACTTAATGTGGTGGAAATTACGTGTTTGGAGTGCTCATCCTTCCCCCTTCCGCTGCCAGTGCAGGCAGTGTCTGCCTCAGGAGACTTAATAGTACTTTCAGTTATTTAATTTGCATCAGGGACGTGCTTGATGGCAACGAGGTATGCTGGTACAGAAGCATCACAAAGAAGAAGAGGCTAAAATCTCCCCAGATCTTCATTGTTCTGTCTCCCTTCTCATTCCTACCCTCAAAACATCACCAGAAGTAAAGAAATGCCTTTCTGGAGGGAGCCAGTATGTGATTTTTCTCCAGAAATCTCTTTCTCACATTGCTTCCCTGCTGCTCCCCTAGGTTTGCCTTCTCCCAGCTCCCCATCCCCTTCCTCCAGCCTACATCTGACCTGCACGGCAGCAGGAGCTCAGCCGTAGCCTGAAGGGAGTTGCCTTGTGCCTTTAGTGGGATGATGGCGTTTGTTTGGTGTCCCTTATCTGTCCCCAGTAGGGCCATGTGGTTTGTCTCTGCTCCCCTTCCCTGCAGATGCATGGTTGAGGGCAACAAGAGACAAGGGGTCCTTGTAAGTGCCTTATGATAATTGCAGAGCAGCAACTGCTCTGAAAATCTAAATTCCTCCCTGACATTTCCAGTCTAAAGCTCCCACTGACTCAGCTGCTGCTTGTGATATTTAAACAAGGATTATCTCCTTTTGTATTCTTTTCTTTTTGATAATGGGATGGCAGAAGGTTAGTTTAACACTTTCCTATGGTTTGTTTGGCTGTAACAGATCCAGTGCTCTCCAGGGCTAGAACCAAATCTCCACTTCCTAAGCCACTTGTTTAGCATGACTGGGATGAACAAAGGCTTCCATGATAAAATATCAAGGATCTTTCCTTGGATTGTCATCTTTTCCACATTTTTCTTCAGCATGAGCTTTAGCGTACTGGGAAATTTACTACTTTGGGTGTAAAAGGATTTAACTGACTGGCTTCAGCACAACTGTACCTGACTTATCTGTCCATGTCCTCAGGGATTGTTTAGCTTAGGTTGGAAAAGACCTTTAAGATCATTGAGTCCAACCATCTTCCAGAAGTTTCCTATATATTAAAATAGATTTAATCCCATCAACTCTCCCATTTCAGTGCTTCAAAAGGGCATCCAAAATGCAGAAAGTCGGTCCTCTTCATAACAGCACAACACCATCCCAAGTCTTGGGTCACCCCAAGCAAGCCCTCCATGCCCTGATGGATGCCCCAGGGTGGCGCTGGGGCACACAGGCTCCAGGAGGCTGCCACAGGGCTTGGCATGTGGAGGCTGCAGCCTCCTCACCAGTGCTCAGAAATGGGAGTGGGTCCTGTGCCTGATAACCTGTTATTACAGTGTGTTCTGAGCCAGCTCAGCCCTTCCAGTGCCCAGCCATTAGCCAACCATTTATTCCTGAACTGGCTGAGAAATTGCTGAGTATGGGGCAAAGGGGAGCAGAAAGGGGGGAACTGATGTGCCTGAGGCTGGAATGCAATCCCAGCACCGTGTGTAGGACCAGTTTCTCATCCTGGTTGCAAATGACTGAGCAAAATCTGCTTTTCAGAGAGATGGAGGGGTTAGGAGGTGGTAAGGGGGCTTTCCTACGCTCTGTGGGAGAAGTTAGGGTGGGATGGATGGATTTGAAAGCACAGAGGAGGTCAGCACACAGCTGTGGACTGGAGCCGGTAGAGGTTTGGAAAGGGAGCGAGCATCTGAGCATCTGCCTGCACACATGGGTGTCTGTAGCACTGACACTGGGGAGGGGGCCGTGTCTCACCACGGCCTCTATCTCACTGCCACAGCCGGGCAAAGCAAACACATCCCTAAATGGAGGTGTTCCCGCTGCCCTGCTGATAAGCAGTGCGGGGCAGGCACAGAGACAGCTGCCTGTTGTTCCCTGTGCCCAGTGACACAGGGGTGCTTTTTAGCCCTTGCAGTGCCTGCAGAAGGTCTTCATTAAGCCCCTGTTTGATCAGAGCCAGGGCTGTTTGGATTTCATCCCTGCTGGGGGAGGCCAACACCTTCTGGCACCTTAAACAAGCAAATGGTACAGAGATGGTGTTGCCTCGCTGTCTGGTTTGGGTCACTATCCCACCCTCATCATTCTCCCTCCCAGTGACAGACCTTCTGTGGTCTTAAGGAGGAGAGGGACAGGGCAGGGACAATAGAGGTCACACCAGAACAACATGTTTTGGGCTGGTCAAATGAGGATGTGGCTTGACCTCCATGCCCTGAGGTGGAAAACACCTTGCATATAGTTCTCACTGGTCTCCTTTTGGGCCTTAGTCACCTCTACGTCCCCAGAAAGAACCACAGGGACTCCTCATGCCCCAAAAGAGCTTAAATGTTAGATTCAAATTTGGGTTAGTTTCCCTAGATGGCCTACAACACACTGGATGACCAGATGGTCACAGTGCCCCTCAGAAGGACCTTGGTGGGCTGGAGAAGTGGTCAGATGGGAGTGACAATGCAAAATCCTGCCCCTGCATGGGAATAATCCCACACACCAGCACATACTGGGGGCCAACGGGATGGAAAGCAGCTTTGCATGGAAGGCCCTCAGGGTCTTTGTGGACCCAGGTGGACCCATCCCCATCCAGTTCTGCATGAGCAGAGGTGATCTTGAGATCCCTTCCAACCTCAACTACTCTGCCATTCTGGGATTGTCAATGAAGAGAAAAAAAAAAAAAAATAAAAAAAATTGCAGCTCTTGAAAAAGATCCTCTTGAAAAGCCCACCTGAAATACCTCCAAAATAAAAAAAAAACCCAAACCAATAAACCCAAACAAATAAACAAACAAAAAAGATGGAAAAAAAGAGTCCCTCCCTCCAGCTGTTAACTGGTCAAAGCACTTTTCAGTTTGCTGGGAAAATATTTATATAAGGACCACTTTGTGCTCTTGTCAGTAATATGATTCCTTCTTTTAATTGCCATGACATGCCAGAGGTGCTACTGGATCAATCACAGCACTCCTTGCTCGGTGCCATCAGGTCCCTGATACCTGCAGGGCAGCCATGGGGATGGAGTGATTCTGGGGCCAAGGGAGCATCAGGGCAACAGGTTGCTGCTTGTGATGCATCTGGTGGCTTGTCATCTCCTCTGGTGGTAGCACAGAGTGACTCAGTGCTCTAGGCTGGGCCCCATGCTGAGTCATGGCCCAGAAGCCTCTCCCCTTGTCCTCCAGCCATTGCTGGCACAGGCAGACCAGGAGAAACAGTGGCCCACATGGCCAATGTTATATCTGGAGAAGGCTCCTCTCTCCTTCCAGAGCATCTCCAGGAGATGGCTGATATTTGTCCATCTCTGCAAGGTGCTTTGGAAGTCCTAGTACAGGAAGATGCTGCATTTCTGTTCAATAGTAGCATGAGGTCATATTCACAATCTTTCTAAAGCTCTTCTGTAATTATGACACCATGTGCTGGTGTCCTCCCTTCCCTGTGTCCCATGACTGTCCCATCAGGCTTCTGGTGCCTCACTAGCTCTCATAATCTCTCCGCTATTCGCCTGTCTCACTGCAGGTGGTAGGATTGACCACAGGTAGGTCAATCTCTGGGCTTCTATTCTTGCTGGCAAGACCTGAAAAGCAAATTGCCTTCTCACAGAGTTCATAGGTGTGCAGGACACTAGGAGGGTTTTATTTCTGCCCACACCCCCACATGCATGTCTGGAGGTTTTCTTGAGCACATTTTCTTAAGCAGTGGGAGCCTGGAGATGTCTGGGAGATGGTCTTGAACCTGAAATCTTTTTCTGAGAGCCAATTTGCCTTAAAATAGGAACTAAGGCTGGTCTAAAAACCTACTGCACCTGTTTTGCATGTAAAGCTGATACAAAGTCCCACAGCCATCTTCACCCTGCCTTTTGTTAATGGTACCAAAACACTGTTAGGTCTCAAAGAGATACAAACACACATCCAGGAAGGAGAGAAATCCAAACCATCCTCTCAGTCTCCTTCTCCACTGTGACTCATCATCCTCAAAAGGAATTGGTCATAAATGTGCCTGATGTTGCAAGTCTCTCTGTGCTCATCCTCCAAAGCCTTCCCTCTGTCCCAGTGAGGGTTGCTGGTGATGAGCCAGGAGTCAAACAGGGAGGCAGAAAACTAGAACTGCTCCAGTAGGTCCGCATGCCAGGCAAGCTCTGCCTGGGTAGGGGACACCTCAAAGGAGGATTGTAAAACCTCAGCAGTTCTCAGGTCTGCTTTTTTCCTCCTCTATGCTGAGAGCTGCTTCTACCAGAAGATGTCCATAAGGAAGAAGTGGTTTTCTGAAACGAGAGGTGCTTGGAACAGCTCTCCTCCTTTCAATAAACACTAATTTGTTTAATGGGTGGAGATGGGCACGAGGGAGCCTGAAATCTCTTTCCCTTGCTGAATTTCCAGGAAGCCAAGCATGTTGACTCCAGATGAACATGCAGCCCCAGACCAAAGAAGCCTCCTGTCCCTTCTCTGCTCATGGCAGCCTGTTCACTGCCCCTCTTTCTACCTTCTTTTTACCCTTTCATTAGGATCCTGCTCTGCTCCAGGGTGACTTGTCGATAATTTCTGTGAACGTGCATCTGCCTCTCCCACCCCATCAGTCCCACCAGCAGACCTGGGACACATCACAGCAGCAGACAGGGACCAGCTCCAGAGCAAAGTGTGCCTCATGACAGGGCAGGGCTTGCAGCCTCTCTGCTCCCTTTCTCCATGGTCAAAACCCAGGCCACCCAAAAAGGCTTCTGTTTGGACCCCTGTAATGAAGGGAATGGGCTTACTTTTTCCTAAGGTGAACACTTAGGTAACTGCTGAAAAATTATGTCTGCTGTGAAAAATGGGGTCACAGCCTTCACCTGAAGCTGTTTCTAAAAGGTCTTAAACCCCCTGTTGCTCTTAATGTATTTTTTAAAAACCTGCTTTATCCTTTCTTCCCTATTGTCCCTGTTGCCCATAAGATTGGAAGCATGGGGCAATTTTCCTTGACAGTGTTTTTTTTGAGCACTAAATAGCAACCTCCTGAAGTGGCTCAGGGATGTGCTGGCATTTTGCAGCCTTTTATTAGGCAGCGGTCCACTTACAGAGGCTTGAAGAGGGGCTGAACCGCTGTGGTTTGTCAGGAGGCTGGGAGAGGTAAGGGAAAGGTAATTGAGGGTTTATAGACAGCATTTCGCTCTGCGAGACACTTACCATCAAAACCAGGCAGGTCCATCGATCAGCCTCTCGAGCGGTCTGCCTCTCCCATTAGCCCTTTCCTGGGTGATGCACAAGGGGTTGAAGAAGCATCGATTTGTTGGTCGCACTTTGCAGTGACACTGGAGGCAGCTAGAATGGGGAGGTGCAGGAAAATAGGAAGATGTGATTTCTTTATGGGAAAAAGACAGGGTCGCTGCCCCTGTGCAAGGACAGAGCTTCAACGAGGGGGAGTGTAGGGACCTGCACCTGGGGAGGAATAACCCCCTGAACCAGTACAGGTGAGGGGCTGACCTGCTGGAAAGCAGCTCTGCACAGAAGGACCTGGGAGTGGTGGGGGACAAGTTGTCCATGAGCCAGTAACGGGCCCTTGTGGCCAAGAAGGCCAGTGGTATCTTGGGGTCCATTAAGAAGAGTGTTACTAGCAGGTTGAGGGATATTCTCCCCACCTCTGCTCTGCCCTAGTGAAGCCACATCTGGAGTATAGTGTCTAGTTCTGGGGTTCTCAGTTCAAGAGATGGGGAACTACTGGAGAGAGTCCAGCAGAGGCTATGAAGATGCTGAAGGGCCTGGTGCATCTCTGGGCCAAGGAAAGGCTGAGACCCCTGGAGCTGTTCAGCTGGAGAAAGAAGACAGAGGGGATCTATCAATGCTGGTCAATAGCTAAAGGGCAGGGGACAGTTTCTTTCAGTGGTGCCCAGTGATAGGACAAGGAGAAAAGAGCACAAACTGGAACTTGGAAAGTTTAATCCGAACTTGAGCGACCCTTGCAAGATAGTGATGATCTCTGTGTGTCCAACTATCAAAGGGCGTTGGCCATGTTGAATGAGTGACTCCTTAGCAGGGTGCACCATGAGGGGCTGCAAGGGGCGGGAGAAGGAACAGGGGTTAGAAGGTGCCATCCCAGCAGTGAGGACACCTTTTTTAAAATGATCCTGCTCATATAGGCTTCTTCCCTTGGCAGGTACCTCCACTGTGTTGCAAGGCCAAGGATGCTGTGCGAATAGTCAGTGCTCTACTTCAGGGCTCCGCTGCCAGCATCTGGAATTCACACCTTGCCCAGGTGGAGCTGGACAAAGGTGAGGGAGTGTTGGTGAAGACAGGGTATTGGCAGGAGGAACATGCTGGGTCACAAAGGGAGGATATTATCATCTTGTGGCCTCCATATGGTACTGAGTGTTGGGACATCTCAGTCTCATCCCTCAGGCCTGGCAAGCTGTTCTCTGTGCCTCAGTATCCCCACAGCAGAGAGAAGAGAATCAGAATGACAGAATGCTTTGAGTTGAGAGCAGACTTTTCAAAATCACCCAGTCCAATGCCCCTGCAGTGAGCAGGGACATCTGCAACTAGAGCAGGTTGTTCAGAGCCACAGCCAACCTCACCTGGAATGGTTCCAGAGTTGGGGCATCAACCAACTCTCAAAGCAAACTGGGCCACACTCTCACCATCCTCACTGCAAAATATTTCTTCCCTCTCTCTAGTCTAAATCTCCCTTTTCTAGTTTAAGCCCATCACCCCTTGTCCTGTCACAATAGGACCTACTGAAAAGTCTGTCCCCATCTTTCTGACAGGCCCCTTGAAGTCCTGAAAAGCCACAAGATTGTCTCCCCAGAGCCTTCTCCAGGATGAACACCCCCAGCTCTCCCAGCCTGGCCTCCCAGCAGAGGGGTTCCAGCCCTCCCAGCATTGCTGGGGCT